>PVLC010044157.1:0-12270 GCA_004027655.1 Graphiurus murinus
AAAACAAAACAAAACAAAACAAAAAAACTACTCAGGTTCTGGAAGAAATATTCTTCTTTCCCTTAGAAAAACATCTACTCTAAGTGATTTTTTTTTAATTTAAATTTGGTTTTGCTTTTACTTTTTTAATATGAAAGTATTGTTATTATTTTTATTTACTTGTATGTGCTTTTATTGGTGCATTATAGTTTCACATCATAATGTATATCATGCTGACAATGACATACAGGCAAAAGTAAATTCCTTTACAAGTAGACAGAAGCAAAAGAAATAGGACTTAAATGGCATCTTTCATGTTTTTATCCCCAAATATTTTTTAATCCTTTTAACTGTGCACTGTATCCTTCCATCTAATATCTATGGTGGATTTCAATTTTTTTTCTATGTTTGTGAAACAGGAATGAACCAAAAAATGATTCTGTGACATGGAAGAACAACCACAAAGCAGAGACTCCCCAGACGTGGGTCTGGGGGCAGTGACTGGGCAGAGGGTCCTGGCAATAGCTGCTTGCTTCTGGTCCCACGGACGAAGTTGCCCCTTTCCTGTACTCTGCAGCTCGCTGGCAGGACCTAATCTGAAATTGGCCCCAGGATTTGGCCCCAAATCCATGGGTCTTTTTTTTTTGTTTCTTACAGATATTCAGCTGGAGAGCCTCAGTTGAGGAAAAGGACAACTTCTTAAAATGTAAACATCGTCATGAAGAAAACTGTAAGAAAAACAAACTGCTTGTAGATTGTTCTTTTTGAAAAGCAAGCAACAGGTCTTGTATTAAAACCATCTCTGACTTCCCCAGAGCTGCTCTCCGGAATCCAGAGCTTTCTCCAAGCTGCAGGACCCGCCACTGGCCTCAACCTCCGGGTTTCTGGAGTTTGTCTACCAGAATCCCTGAGGATGCATTTGCAGGAAGAAGTTGTGTCACATGTTGAAATGACAGGGAGAGAAACAGAGCATGTGGGACTGAGTGACAACCCTCTTCAGGGAAACCGAAAAAGGAGATTTCTAGCCAGAATGTTTAGTGACTGTCTCATCCAGGCAGGCCAAGCCATCTGTTGGCTGGGATCTTGTCCCCGCATTTGGGGAATGCCTGGTGATTGGCCGGCCGTGTGTAAGAGAGCCATCTCCAACGGACATCTGTCAGCTGTCAACCCCCCAACTGTAATGATGAGCAAAGTTGCTATCGGCTGTCAACGGGCCATATGGGGTGACAAGTAAACGAACAGACTGAGACCGCGTCGAGCAGACACCGAGGCTTAACAGGAGGACCAAGGCACCGCTCAGCGGCCACCTGGGTCCCTGGGGTAGAACAGGTCCTAGGACGGGTTCTACAAAGGAAGGTGTGGGAAGTGGGGTCGTGGTTATGGCTTGGACGTCACCTTGCTTTAATCTTTAATCTTAACCAGAATCTTAACCTTTAATCTTGAGCGGAGTAAATAAGTCAATAAATAAGTTGTAAAATCAGTCAGTGGATGTGTGTATGCAAGGGTGAGATGGTAATAAATCTACTCCTGTCACAGGCTGGCCTAGGGGGGGCCACCAGGAGGGTAGAGACTGTCCTTACTGAAAGCTGAGCCTTGTCCAGGGGAGCCTGGATAAATGAATGTCCAGATAAATGGATTGCCAGAGAGATCATTTCGAAATGAAAATATGGAAAGTGTGTTTAAATGCTTGGCAATACTGAGTGTGACATTAACGTCATGATCACATGTTCATGTGACATTGGACTCCCTATGTACAGATGTTCTGTATTACTTTCATGTATCATTCAAGAGGGCACGTTATAGGGAATTTTCTAACTTAAACAGCTATCATATAGCTTTTAAACTATGGAACGCATTAATAGTAACTAAATTAAATTATAGGTTAATATCAAACCCCTGGCAATTACCATTTCTACAGTTAGAGCCAAGAACGAGTAGCTGGTGGCATCTTTATGCAACTGAGGAGTTAAATTGCAAACCCAAATCGTTCAGTTCCTTTTAGCTATAGATGCTATTGAATTCAGCTCAGTGCTTTGTAATCCTGACCATGCCATTGGATCAATAAATAAAAATCATAAGGAGTGGATCCCAGGTATAAATATCCTTTAAAAAAACATTTTCAGTCAATAAAATGTACAGGTGAAAGTCATTAATTTAGTTCAACTGAATTTTGAGTGAGACGTGGTAAAGCTTAGATATTCTGAGAGCAGTCGACCCCGAGTGGACAGGGGTCTGGAGCAAGCCAGCCAAGCGCTAAGGGCAGGAGTCTGTACACCTTGAATGAGCCCAAGCACCCACGCTCCACACGGCTCAGCATGTGGATGCATGTGGATGCATTTCACTCCAGTTACTTTCTGCAGGAATATCCTGGGAACACATCAATTCCACCCAGGGATACCACAGCTCCTCTCTGAGCCTTCAACCATCTTGAAATCTCTCTGCTCTGCAAGAACACAGCTCTGGGGTCATGAGGATGGCACTGTCCAGAGCTGACCAGCTACCTGGAAGTCCAGCCGGGCTGTCTCCCTGGTTCCCGGGCTTTTCATAATAATATATGTGCTTCCCTATAGGTTGGTCACTCTTTAAATACTTTTGTTTAATGGATAAAATAAAAGGAGCCTGGTACCCAGATGACCTTCACCCTAACCTTTGGAGCAAATGTTTTTCTTACTGAGTCCTGATGACTTTTATTAAAAAATTTGAGATTTATTTTCCTTAAAGTAAAATAGAAATGCTTATGGATTAAATAGTAATTTTTGAGATTTATCTCCCTTAAAGTAAAATAGAAATGATTATGGATTAAATATTAGTAAAAGTACTAATTTAATTTACTCAGAAGTGATAAAAGTCGAAATTCAAAGTAAATAGGGCAATTTTATTTTAGATGTCAAGAAGTAGAAGAAGCAAACAGAACTTTGAGCTCAGAAGAGACCCCATCTCTACCCTATGTTCAAAGCTATCTGTGGATTATGTTATGATGCCCTAAATGAAAATATTAAAATGTTCACTTGGTATTTTTAATACATTTACTTGCTTGACCTGTTATGCTTTTGTTTTACAAGAAGATATGTACTTATGCTATACAATTTGAAAAATAGAGGTCAGAATAATTGTAATAAAACAATATTTTAATTAAGCATGATGCTCAATTTTACTCACATTGATTGAGAAAAAAAAAAAGACAAGTAAAATTGAAGAACTTACTTGCCAAAATTATAATAGTTTTTCCTCTCAGCAACATATAAATTCTTAAAGATCTCCATATAGGTCAAATTTTCCAAAAACTTTAGAAGGTGGATCATTATATAAAAGTGGTAAATCATTTTCTAGAAAGGAAAATCATGCTAAAATGATTATAGCTCGTGGCTAACATAAATCCAACATGAGTGTACCTGAATTGAGCATCTCAGCCAGCCTTCTCTTTTTATTTTTTATGAACTACTTGAGTAGTATTTGTTTGATTTTGTTATTTCAAAAGGCTCTTTAGACTCCATTAACTATTAAAAAGAATGGTCAATTTTTGTTTGTATGTTTGTTTTAGGACCATGCTTTATTTTCATCCTTTTTAACCTCACTTCATAATTGCCTTTCTTTTTTTCCTAACAGAAGGAATAATCCCTCCTTTCAGCAGAGGTCATCTAGTTCCTTCTTGAAGACACTTTCATGCCATCCTCAGACTTTGTTTCTAGTTTGGGGTGATTCTTTCTGTGCCAGCAGGAAAGGATTCATTCAGAGATTTTCTTCTTGGCGTTACTTAGTTCCACCTCTCCTGAAATTAATGCAAAATACCCCGGTGACACGAGACCCAAAGCTCCAAGGTCTTCTACTCGGCAGGCAGGTTTGAAAACATCAAGTCACGATTCTGCCCAGAAAATTAGGAAAACTTCAGTAAGTCTTTACAGTTCTCTGGGCGTGTGTTCTTCCATAAAATGGGTTTGCAGTAGACATATTTATATGCATATATATATAAATGTATGTATAAATTATATATGATATATAAATAAACTATGTATAAAGTATATGTAAGTATAAATTATATATGAACATGTATAGATTATATATAAATATATCTATGTATATATTTATACATTTTATATATAAATATATGTGCATAAATGTATATTTATGCATATATACATGAATATATATGTATAAATATATATTTATGCATATATACATGTATTTATATGTACTTATGTGCATATATTTATGTATAAATTATATACAAATCAGACCAGATATGTTATATATTATGTTATATATATTAAATTTTCATCCTAAAATCTGTTATTTTCACCTGTTCTACCTATTCCTTTTGGTGACGTTTCTTCAACAGCTTTATCCCATACATTCACAAGCAACATAGAAATTCTACTTTACATGAGCAGTGATGCTAATCTGTCTGCACATCTTACCTCAGGAAGGGTTATTTTTTAAATATCCCCCTACTCCCCTTCAAATTCCAGAGCAGAAGATCAAATAGAAGAATTTTAATGTGGGTTTCAGTTTTATATATAAATCATCCTGTCATTTTGGCACCGCAGCTGAGTTTCCTCATAGTAGCTGGAGAAGATCACAAATAAATTTGCAGCCTGCTGCACAGAGGATTATATATACATGAAATCATTCTTATTGGCAATTGCTTTTACAACTCACTGCACAGAAAATTTAACACAAGGGCACAGAATCCCATTTCTCACACCAGGGTGAAATCCGAGAGCCACAAACACAGATGTTGAAGAATTGTTACCAGCCAGATCAACCTGTCTTCTGGGCAAACCTGCTCTGTCAGCCCGGCTCAGCACCAGGGACACGCATCCCTCTCTGCTGGCCCTGATCTTCAGTGATTTCCCTCAGCTCGCAAACAAATCATGCTCCTTCAATCTGGTGATCAAGGTCTGCCAACTCGAACTCTAATTCATTCAAAAGTTGTTGTCCCTAATTTAGGACAATCTTGGGCATAATTGATGAATGAGTTATGCGTGTATCAACCTCAGTCCCAGGCCCATTGTAGCCGCCATCACTTGGCTGACACATTATTTCATGCTAAGTAGGAACACATCCCCTCGAGTGCTCTCAGGACCACGTTCCAGACATGGGCATGCAAGCTAAAACATACCGCTATTCTTTATGTCCTTCTATCCCTTGTGGCTAGGACTCCATGATCTCCGTCCCTAAGTCAGCTCTAACCCAGGCTCTGAGAACCTTTCAACATGAATGAAAGTTTAAGAAACCTCAGAACAGCATTTTGCAGATTCCGAAGCAAATCCAGCCCTTTATTGATGTCGCTCTGATCTCTCACGTTAGTCCTGGCCACTGAGTTTTTGACTTGTCAATTGGAATCTTTTGCAATGGTGCCCGATCTGAGCTCATGCCTTGGTTATTTATTTCTTTGAGATTTGCATGTTTCCTTGTTCTTAGTGGTCTCCCCAGGTGCCAGAGTCCTGTCCATTGGTGGAAACTGCCGTCAGAGCCTCTTATTTTTTGGGAACTCAAACTGGCTGCTTCTGTGGACAGCAATGCTTTGAGCCCACCTTGGACCTGGGTTCCACTTGATACCAGGCCTCCTGAAACTTGCCACCGCGTCCATGTCTCATTTTGATATTGAATAATACTTAGCACTTGTTTATTATTTCTTGGTATGGTATTTCAAAGTTGACAAATCTTCTCCCCTATCTTGTCCCACAATACGCTACCTGGACCCAATTTTTATACAATTCCATATGCGCCTTCATTTTAGTCAAACTGCTCCCTGGGTGTGCTTGGTCATTTTTATCCCCTTCTTGGCAGATTTCCTCAGGACACTCTCACACTCGGAATATCCTCCAAAGCCCTCTGTGAATATTCATTCTCTCATTCAATCAGAACCATCTTAAGCCCTCTCGCCCTTGAAATGTACTTCTTAAAGGCAGTGCCCCTCTATCTCTATAAATCATAATTCTTGGTACTTTGCAAATCATAAGGGCCCAGGTTTGGAAGTGGTACTGAAGACCAAGTTATTCAAATGCCAATCCAGTATGCTGTATGAGCTTCCTCCACAAATCTCCACAAATTGTACACTGCTCCTATCCTTGGACACCACAGTGACCAGGATCTCACTACCTCTTCTATCACTGTATGTCTCTAACAACTAATCTCCTTCCTTGTTGCTTTAAATTTATGTCTTGCCGCTTACACTGATATCCCCAACTTTTCCATAGAGGAAATATGCCTGTAATGTCTAACCACTCTACCATGACAGTCTCTTAAATATTTAAGACAACTCTTATGTGTTCCCCAGACTCTGGGCTTACTACCATGAGATCTGTTATTTCACGTATCATATATCTCAAGTTACATCATCATCCCAAAGGTACGCTATGTTGCTTTTTAAAAAAAAATCTCCAGATAGACTCTTTGCAGATAGATAGGTTGTAGATACATATTATAGTTGATTAAAACTGACTTTTAATGAGGATTTACAAGTCATAATTTAGAATCAATGTTTGTGCACACAGCTCTATGTACATGTTCCATAGCAGCATTGTTTAAATCAGAATTATTTTGGCTCCACTTGACTCTTTAAAATCCAACAGGTCGAGACCTTTGAATTTTTTTTTTTTTTTTTTTTTTTTTTGTGGTACTGGGGGTTGAACTCGGCCATTCTACCTCTGAGGTATACCCCCAGCCCTATTTTTTATTCTTTATTTTGAAACAGGGTTTCACTAAGTTGCAGAGTGCCTCACTAGGTAGCTGAGGCTGGCCGCGAACCCGGATCCTCTGGTCTCAGCCTCCCAAATGCTGGGATTACAAGTGTGCACCACCATGCCCAGCTCTTTGAAAATTTTTGATGCCTATAAGTAAACCATAAGGATCGGTAACTTATCATCACACACTTGCTCTGCATTGAAAACTAAAACTTAGCAACTTAAATGGCCTCACAGACATTGCTATCTTCTGAAAGCTTAAGTTATAATGTACAAATTAGATTCAGTATGATGAAGTGCAAGTCAAAATGTTGAGTGAAGAGAGAACTTAAAGTACAAGATTAATTTGTTCTCAGTAAATCTATGATTGAAAAGCTAGTACATAAGGAGTTCTGATACTAAATAGGCATTCTAAATAGGTATTTGGGAAGAATGAGTGTCAAAAATATTAAATAAAAATAATATTTAAAAACAGCAAGTTAAATTATTACTAAGACATTTCTAAATGAAGGTCACAAGAAAATATATTTTAGTAATGATCTAATTGTATTTAATTTAACTTATAAAATGGCATAAAGAATATCTAAAAGTAATTATAATAAGTGATCGATAAAACACAGTATATATCACCTAATATTGAAATCTCAAGGTGCATTTGGTTCTTGAAACTTAAATTTTAGAATTAGGTGTCAAATGTTATATATTGCCATTAATGCTTTCATGTATAATGATATTTGGGGTTGCTATTAGTACCAAACTATTATTAATGTCAACAATTTATTGTGCTTTCATATTGCAAAAAATAAGAACAAAGCAACAAAAAGACACCTTTGTACAAAAAGAATTCATGTACTATTGGATTTAAATTGTTATTAATCTGAATTGGATTGTTTTAAGTTAACATATTATTTCTAATCCCCAAGCAATTACTCAGAAAATAACTTTTTAAAAAACATAAAAGAAATGACCAGGGAATTAAAATAGTACATTAGAAAATATGTACTTAACACAAAAGAGGGAAGAAACAGAGAAATAGAACAAAAAGATATAAAACATACAGAGATAAAATAGCCTGACCAGACATAAACTATATTGTATCAGTAATTACAGTACATGTAGATGGATTAAACACTTTTATCAAAAGTTAGAGATTGGCAGCATGGATTTAAAAGATGTGATTCAATCTTAAAAGACATACATTAGATCCTAAAAGAGACACATTAGTTTCAAATAAACAATTGGGTTAAAGCAAAAGGGTTGAAATAGATATACCATTCAAACAGTAACCAATATGCCTGGGTAGCTTTTCAGACAAAATGGCCAGTAAGACAAAAATTGTTCCTGGGGACAAAGAACATTATATAATATGGAAGTGTCAGCCCATCATGAAAATATAATAATTATAAGCATAAAAGGACTTAACGTAATCTCAAAATATGGAAGGAAAAACACTGACAGAACTGAAGAAAAACAGACAATTCAACAATATAGTCTGAACACTGTCTACTCTGGTTTTAATAATGGATAGAGCAACTGCTCAGAAATTCAATAGGGCAATAAAACATTGGAAGTCTGTTGGCAATTAAACACGTAGGCACCTGCAGACCACTCCACCCAAGAGCAGCCAAATGCATACTGTTTTCTAATACAGGTGACATCTCTAGGACAACCCATATGGCAGGTCACAAAACAAGTATCAATAAATTCTGGAAGATGAAATCATAAACATAACCAGTCATTCAGGAAAGTTAAGAAATTTTGAAATGAATTAAAACAAAAAATACAAAATATCAAAACTTATGGAATGTAGGTAGTTGAAATGCTTTGGGGATATTTAAAAGCATATATGGCTATTTTTTAAAGTCATAAATCTATAACTTATCATTATAAGAGACCTGGAAAGAGAAATTAAGTCAAAAGCAAGCAGAACAAGGAAAATAATAAACATGAAAGTGAAAATAAATTAAGTAAAGGATAGAAAATCAATGAGTAAAATCAATAAAATAAAAAAATTAAAGAACAATGATTAGCAAAATTAGCTCAACTATCCCAAGAAGATAAAAAGAGAGAAAGCTCAAATTATTAAAATGGGTAATAAAAAATGGAGAACTCCATTACCAAATAGTATCTCTCCCTGGAAAGAAAGATTACTTTAACATACAAAAATCATTCAATATAAAACACCATATTAACAGAATAAGAACAATAACCACCTAATTATCTTAAAAGATACAGACAAAAATAACTGACAAAATCTAACACTCTTTCATGATAGAAAAAAATTTTTCAAGAAACTACAACCAGAAATGAAATTAAGAAATCAACTTCATTTATGATTGCATCAAAGAATATGATTTTGGGGGGCTGGTGAGAGAGCACAGAGCTGATTATTCATGAGGCCCTGGGTTTGATACTCAACATAAGGAAAAAATACTACTTTGAAATTAATTTAACCAAGGATATGCAATACTTATGCACTGAAAACTAAAAATATTATTGAAATATACTTAAGAGTTAAATAAGTAAAAAGGGATTCCATGTTTATATATAGATGAGAGGCTATTTTAAAATCATATATCTAACAAGGGTCTTATGACCAGAGCAAACACAGAATCCTTACACCTTACAATAAAAGGGAAGTATAATTTAAAAACTTACAAAAGATTTGGATAAACATTTCTTCAATGAAGGTATACAAATGACCAGTAAGTACATGAAAAACTTCCAAAGCGCTAGTCATTAGGAAAACATACACCAACACCAAAGTGAGATTCTGCCCTATCCTTCCTGAATAGAGGTCTCCAAACTTACTTGGCTTATCTCCCTTTTTCAGGAACAAAACAAAACAAACCCTCACTACCCTACTGGAGATCTACCTTCTTTAAGCAAATAAACAGAAAGATGCAGCGACCGATTTGTTCTCTTACGTGTTTGTATTTTGTTCTAGCACCCCGTCCCTAGGCGGTGCAATCACCCACTTTGGGAACCTCTGCCTAGCATGACTATGGTGTTAAAAAAAAGATAGACAATTGCAAATGTCATTGAGAATATGGAGATATTGGAATCTTCCCATATTACCTGTATAAATTTAAAATGGTACAGGCACTTGGAAAGCATTTTGGCAGCTCCTAAAAAATATTAGAGTTACTATATGACTCACAATTTCTCCTACATATATACCCCTGAGAACTGAAACCATATGTTCCTGCAGAAATGTACGCATGAATGTTCACAGTACCATATAGAGAATGCACATTTACGGGCTGTGCAGAGTTGGGGGGGGGGTCTGGGGACTTGGGGAAGTGATACAGAGTCCCCATTAGCAGGTACAGAGTTTCTTTCAAGGGTGATAGAAATATTCTCAAGTGGACTGCTGTAATGGTTGCATAACTGTGAGTCTACTACAAATCATTGAATTGTACTGTTCAAATGCATGGGTTGTGTAGGATGTGATTTATATCCCAGCAAAGCTGTCAAAAAAAATAAATTTAAACAGGCTATCTTGGAAGGTAGAGCAAAATATATACACATTTGGAAAATGAGTTCTTATCATTTGTTCATTTAACAACTAGTTATGGTGTCTAATCCATGTCTGGAACTATTCTAGATCTGGGTACAGATATGGGTACAGGGACAGACAGGACAGCCAAGTTCCCTGTGATCATGGGGCCCAAGAAAAAGGTTAAAACATGACATCTAGATGGCAGAAGATTACATGTATCTGAAATGCATCATCCAGAGCTTCTCTTAAAAAACATAGATGCAAATATCCAAAGTCCACGAGCCACCAGACGGTAAAGTATGGATGAGAAAACAGGCCAGTCGAGGCAGAATATCCACCAAGTGCATCCTGGCAAGCCAGGTTGGACGAAAATGCGCATGACTGAGAAACACAATGAATGTTCTGACCTTTAGACATAACGGGACACAAATTCTGGATAAACTTTTGGGTATTCTTGTTAACTAAATTTTATAATGGTAAGTAATATTAATATTAAAACAAGAAGATATTGAGCCCTGGTTACATAGAAATAAACCTTGAGTTTAAAATATTCCACTTTTGAAAGCTCTCATGTCAGCATGCCAGACTGTGAGTACAGATGCTGTTTGGGGAGCACATGTTAGATAGCAAGAACACACTGTGTTTGATTTCATTTTTTAACAATAAAAATGCCATAAGCCAGACATAGTGGTGTATGCCTGTAATCCAGAACTTGGGAGACAGTAGGATCACAGGTTCAAGGCCATCCTCAGCAACTTAGTGAAACCCTGTTTCAAAATAAAAATGGGTTGGGGGTGTAGCTCGGAGGTAGAATGCCCCTGAGTTCAATCCCCAGTAACAAAATCTATAATTACACTATTTGTGGTTATAAAACATGCATGCTAGCAAGTATAACCTTTAAGTTTGTTGATTGAACTACTAGTGAGATGGCTTACTAGAATACTACTAAAAAAGACAAAATCAGTGATAGAGAAAGACAAAAAAAATCTTGGTGTTTTTCTAGATATCCAAAGTAGACTCACCAGGAAGCAGATCAACTGGAAAGGTTGCTAGTTTGTCTCTAGGCTGTGTGCACAGAACAACTCTAGTGCTGGGTACTGAGATGCTTCTTGTTGCCAGGGGATACAACTGCTGGACTAAAAGAGACTCCTGGGAGGCTCCAACCCATTTCCCAGAATGGCAGAAAGTACAGGGGTTGCCCCCTCTCCCCTCCATAACATCTACGTCTGCCCCTGCTTCCCATGATCCGATTCAACTCAGCGTTGATGTCTGAGACTCAGGCCCACTGGGTCCCTGCTATAGTCTGAATGTTTGTGTCCCATCCAAGTTCATATGTTGAAATCCTTATGAATAGGATTGTGTTCTTATAAAAGGCAGGGAGCTCATCCCCTGCTTCTGCCATGTGAGGTTATAGTAAGAAGAATATGTCAATGAGCCAAGAAGTGGACCCCTACCAGGCACCAAATCTGTCCCAGATTTTTATACTTTCCAAACTCCAGAATTGTGAGAAATAATTTGGGGTTGGTTACAAGTCACCCAATTTATGCCATTCAGGTATAACAGCCCAGAGGGTCTAAGATAGTCCCTTAATTGAGAATTCAAGCAGGGTTTGTGACCTAACCTCAGTTCCTACAGCTTTGCTTTGAGCCAGTCCCCATGCGCACAGGTCTTTTGACAAAGCCTCCCTTCCTTCTCAACATTCTCCCTAGTGTTTTTCTCTCCCACATCTCCCCCACCACCAAGCCAGCGCTCAACTCTGAGAAAGTCCTTTACTCGGTAATGATGCGTCCCCTGGCTTCATGAACCTCCAATGACTTTCCCTCTTCCCCCAACAGTTGTGCGGTCATGGGAGTAGGAGAGGTAGGATGACCTCTGTGGTCAAGTCGCTTGACCTTGGTTGGGGGTGCGGCAGAGGGTCACTGCCTAGTCATGTGGCCAAGGTAGAGGGAAAAGCAGGAAGTACGTGGTCAGGCACCTGGAGCCGAGAGGCTCACCTTTACTTAGGAGAAAATAAAAATTAGCCAACTTTTGTCTCAAGAAATGAGAATCTTATTTGAGAAAGAACCTTACAATCAAATAATTATAATTTGTAGCTCACTCAAC
>PVLC010044158.1:0-12269 GCA_004027655.1 Graphiurus murinus
CAAAAAAAAAAAAAAAAAAAAAAAAAAAAAAGAATAACAAATAGGGCTGCGGGTGTATCTCAGAGGTAGAATGCCCCTGGGTTCCATCCCCAGTACCACACACACACAAAAAGCCCAAAATTATAGGAATTACTGTCTCCATTTTACATATTAAAAACAGCTTGAAGAAGGCAAAAACCCTCAGAAGTGTGTCTTATCTCTCTTTCTTTCTGTGTCTCTGGCTCTCTCAAAAGTTAAATTTAAGCCGAGCATGGTGGTGCATGCCTATAATCCCAGTACTTGGGAGAATGAGACAGAAGGATCACAGGTTCATGACCAGCCTCAGCTACTTAGTGAGGCCCTCAGCAACCTAGCGAGACCCTGTTTCAAAATTAAAAGATGAAAAGATCTGGGGACGTAGCTCAGAGGTAGAACTCCCCTGGATTCAATCCCCAGTTTCCACCACCACCCCCTCAATTTTTTTTTAATCTAGGCTAGGAACTAACCAGGGAACATCTCACTGGGAATAAGATAATTGCAAGAACGGGACACTGTCTCCAGGGCACTCCTGGGCTGGAGGGTACAAGGCAGGGAAAGGGGGGTACATATTATTGGCTGGTTTAAGTTAAGGCTGCATTGGAGAAGGTGTGCAGGCTGCAGGCCCTGGTGCAAATTAAGATGCAAAAATGCTTTAGGAGCCAGGCGTGGTGGCTCACGCTTGTAATCCTAGCATTTGGGAGGCTGAGACTGGAGGATCCGAGTTCACGGCCAGCCTCAGCTGCTTAGTGAGGCACTCTGCAACTTAGTGAGACCCTATTTCAAAATAAAGAATAAAAAATAGGGCTGGGGGTATACCTCAGAGGTAGAATGCCCCTGAGTTCAATCCCCAGTACCGCAAGAAAAAAAAAAAATGCTTTAGGATCCCAGTACTTGAGAGGCTGAGACAGGTATATCACAGGTTCAAGGATAGCCTCAGCAACATAGCAAGACTCTCAGCAACCTATCGAGATCCTGTTTTCAAACAGAAAATAAAAGTTTTAGGGGTACAGCTCAGAGGCAGAATGCCCTGGGTTCAATCCCCAGTACGAAAAAGAGAAAAAAAATCTATAGGAGAAATGAGTGAAGGTCATGAGCCCAAGGCCCAATATGAGGATAGAGGAACTGCCAGGGATAGACAGGGAACACTGGGGCTGATATGAATAGCCCTGGGGCAGTGGGGGTGCTGGCCTGGGTGCAGTCCTCGGGGAACTGGGCAGTCACTATAGGAGGCCCTTTGCTGAATGTGCAGTCCAGGCCCTGCTGGGCAAAGAGGAGCTATGTAGGGGCAGAATTCCTTTCTCTGTCCATCTTCACCTCTCCTCTTCATCTCTCAGCATCCCAGTCCTTCTAGGGACTTCCTCTCCATGATACCTTCCCAGCCTTTAGGGGCTCACACAGCCCAACCTGGCCTTCCATGTAGGGCCCTGAATACTTCTGGATTTAGGCCAGGTCTTGCAATGAACTTGCTAAGTTGCTGAGGCTGTCCTTGAACCTGCAATCCTCCTGTCTCAGCCTCCCAAATACTGGGATTACAGGCGTGCGCCACCATGCCCAGCTTGTCATTCATTCTCTTGACATCACTCACTGTGCCAGGCTCTGTTGAAGAAGTAGCAAATAAACATGTAATTACCGCTAGATAAGGCTCAGGGGCCCAAGGGCACATCAGTCTAGCTGAAAGGCTCAGATGGACGGCTTCTGGAACGGTGAACCTGGAAGCTGAGCTCAGAGATAGCTGTCCAGGCCAAGGGATCAGCATGTTTAAAGGTCCAACGGTAGGAAAAAATGGCCTATTTGAGAAACCAGAAGGATTTGACAGGACCAGAACAATGGTGTGCAGGGTGAGAGGCAGTCAGTGCCAAGGCTGGCCAGCTCAGCAGCTATCCACACCAAATGCCCTTGCAGGCCTTGCTGGGGGACCCAGGCCCTTTCTAGTCCCAGCCACAGATATGCTGGTGGTGGGACTAAGGGCATCTGGCTTGATGTCTCTTAGTCTCGACTTCCTCTTGGGTAAAATGAGATGACAACCCCAGTTACCTCCACCATATGTAAGTGCTGAGCTGCTCCGAGTCGGGGTTGCGCCAGGCTTGCAGGGGTTCAGTCAGAGATATGGCCAGGACATGTCTTCTGCAAAGGACTATGGCCAGGGCATGTTTTCTGCAAAGGACTATGGCCAGGGCATGTCTTCTGCAAAGGACTATGGCCAGGGCATGTCTTCTGCAAAGGACTATTCTAGTCACAAGACTCCATTCCCTGTCTAAATATTGAGAGGACCCAACGCCACGGTCCATATGTCCTACCAGCTATGAAATGCCTGCAGACCAAAGGCTCAGGGGAGGCTCCATGGCCCTCAGAGCAGGGACCCCACTCCTTCTACCCACCCCTGGCCCCAACCTCCCTGGGCTGCCTCTCAGCCTTGGTCTTGGTTATCTCTCCACTCTTCCTTTTCTTGCCTTCCAGACTTCTGCCATTGCCTCCTCCAGGAAGCCCTCTCCTCTGAGCCCTGACCTCCTCTCCTCCTCTCCTCCTTAGCCTTCTCTCAGCAGTCTCACAGTGGTATCTTGTGGGCCCAGCCTGTGAGCTCCTGAGCCTGGCCCGCACCCCCCTCCCAGAGGGCTGGCCCCCAAATATTGAGGATGTTCCAGTTCTAAGTTTGAAGCAGATCATGATAAAAATGAAAGGAGCTGGGTGTCTGCCTGTAATCCCAGTACTTGGGAGGCTGAGACCAGAGGATGGCCTTAGCAGTGTAATGAGACTCAGTAACTTAGCAAGACCTTTACTCAGAATAAAAAGTAAAACAGGCTGGAGTGTCGCTCGGAGGTGGAATGCCCCTGGGTTCAACCTCGCGCGCACACACACACACACACACACAAAAGTTTAAAAAGGAAAGGAAAGAGGAGAGAACAGATAGACCAACAGACAGAAGGAGAGGCTGGAGGGCAGGACTTCTGTCGAGCAGACCCAGCCTGAGCCGGGTTCCTTCCCCACCACCCTTCTCTGTGATGAGAGCTGAGGACAGGAGGGGAGGGAACCTGGAACCAGGGCCTTTCAGCTAGGGCACTGCGGGTGGCAGAGAGGCCTACTGCGCAGCTGGTGACAGGCTGTGCCTGGCCAGGCCTCCCAGCTGCCCCTGTGTCTCACACAACCTCCAGCCCAACCCCCACACAGCTGCCTTCCCCATGACACGGGCCTGTGTTGTCCTGTTGACCACTGACCGCTGTGCTTGGGGAAGGGCCAGGCCTGCGTGGGAGGAGGAGCTCCCCAGGCCCCCAGGTTGTCAGCCCTGTTCCCCACAAAGTCACGCTAAGACCCACTCTGTAAGCCCCTGGGCTTCAGGTGACACTCGGTTCATCATTCACTCATGAAAGCGACAGCAAGGCCAGTGGTGTTGTCTCGGTCTCTAGGAGAAAAGACTGGGATGGACGACTGCCCTCACCATCCCACCCTACACTTCTGCCTAGGAACACGAAAGTGGGGCTCAAGAGGAGAGCTGTGCTGGGCGTGGTGGCGCACATCTGTAATCCCAGTACTTGGGAGGCTGAGACTGGATGATTAAAGGTTCACGGCTGGCCTCAGCAACTTAGCAAGGCCCTCAACAACTTAGTGAGATCTTGTTTCAAAATAAACTATAAACTAGAGCTGGGGTTGTAGCTTGGAGGTAGAATGTCCCTGGGTACAATCCCCAGTACCCCACACACTCCAAGAGAGAGACAGAGAGAGAGAGAGACAGAGAGAGAGAGAGAGAGAGAGACAGACAGACAGACAGACAGACAGACAGACAGACAGACAGACAGACTGACTGACTGACTGACTGACTGACTGACTGACTGACTGTCTGACTCCAAAACCCATGTTCCACCCTCCCTCCCAGGCTCCTGTCCCCTGCTTCAGCCCAGCCCTGGCCCTGGGTTCTGCATGTGACGGAGGCACAGGAAGAGGGACTATGGGAGTGACGTGGAAAGATTCAAGAAAGCATGCTAGAGGGAAGAGGAGAATGTCTTTGCTGGGGGCCTTGGGATCAGAGCTGCTGCTGCATCTCTCCTGCTCTTCCTCTCTCAGCCTCAGAAGCCCTGTAGCCCCAGATCAGATCCAGGGGCAGAGCCTACCTCCCTGCTGCCAGGCCAGCTCACAGGGACCATCACTTGCCTTGGAGTCAGCTAGGAAGGAGAGGCTTCCTTCCTTCTTCCCCTTTTCCCTCCCATGGCCTAGGCCCAGAGAGGGTGCGTCCTGCTGAGGACTTTTTCGGCCAGATGTTTTCAGTGTAGTAGACAACACAGCACTAGAGTTTTGTTCTTAAGCATACTAGAACGTGACTTCAGGCCATGATTTTTAACCCTTCCCTATTTAGAGAAACTTTCCTGCCAGGTGTGGTGGTGCACACCTGTAATCCTAGTACTTGGGAGGTTGAGACAGAAGGATCACAGGTCCCAGACCATTAGCAACTTAGCAAAAAAGAAAAGAAACTTTCTCTACCTAAAGTGATAAATATCCCAATATATTATTAATAATAATATTAGTAGACTCCTAATATAAAGGACTTAGATGTGCCAGACTATATTTGAATGACTTTCTATATAACTTGTAAAGCAGGTCCTTTTATTCTTTACATTTTACAGATGTACAGAGAAAATTAAATAACTTTCCAAGATATCCAAAAGAATTGGGAAGGGGACAGATACTAAGGATTGAAACCAGGAACATTCTACCTCCCAGCTATACCTCCAGCCCTTTTATTTTTTATTTTGAAACAGGGTCTTGCTAAGTTTCTGAGTCTGGTCTCAAACCTGTGATCCTCCTGTCTTAACCTCTCAAGTACTGGGATTACAGGCGTGTGCTACCACACTCAGCTTAAAGGTTTATTTTTGTTTTGTTTTTCCTGATAGTTAATGAGAAAGTGATTTGTAAAATTATTGAGACATTTGGTAATTGCAGAGGTGCTTTATAAATGCAGAGGTAGTTTTCCCAAACAGAGGTTTATAAACGGGGTGGGGGTGCTTTTGAAAGGCAGCAGCATTTGGTACCTGTAGAGATACTTTAATTACATAGCACCTCATAGTGTGAGAGGTGGCTCTTCCCTGACTCCTTCACCCGACACCTGAGGAGCGGGTCACAGTGAGTACCCCCCTCCAGGGCAAGGCCAAATTGCTTCTATTTAAGATTGCATTCCTGGGCTAGGGGCATAGCTCAGCGGTAGGGTGCATGCTCAGCACGTATGAGGCCCTGAGTTCCATTCCCAACATGAAAACATAATTGCTAAAATTGCATTCCTACTTAAAAAATCACAGACTGTCAGACTTGAGAGGGATAAATTCTCACAGCCCAGCTCATATAATCTATCACCCCCCACAGAAATCTGCTTCCTTGCTATCCAGAATGGCCAGACAGTGGATAGGAATGGAAGGAAGAAGTCTCTGGGGGACACAGAGCCACACCTCCCCCCTCTACACCTGCAGTGAGGGCTGGGCTGATGGACCTCCTCCCTGCCTTCCCCTAGACCCTTAGTACAGAGCAGAACAACCTGGCGTGAGGCCAGGACGGTTCTCCTTCCCCAACAGCAGAGGGCCTTGCAGAGAGGGTCTGGAGCATGCCTATTCTCCACTATGCTGCCGGATTGCTCTTTTCCTCTGCCTGCAGCAATGGCTGCTCTCCAGTGCTGAGTTCAGGAAGAGCTTGATCTAGGCATGTGGCCCCAAAGCCTGCTGTCTCACATCCTAACCCAGGTTAGCATCCAGAGGAAAGTATGCCAGAGGATCAGAAAGGTTATTAGAGAGGTTAAGGGGGCATTTGGCCTTGGGACAGGACTAAAGCAATGGATGGTCCACTGGCAACCAGGGCCCATCTGGGGAACTAGAATTGGATTGAGGTTTAGGTTTACATTGAGGACTTGGGCTCAGGCCAGGCTGGCTCAGAGGACTGGGGCTAGGTTTGGGTTCAGAGCTTCTCTAGAAACTGCCAGCTTCATGCTGGTCTAACGAAGACTGTCTTCAAAAAAGTGGAGCTTTCTCATGGCTTCGGCCGCTGATTTTGAACTTTATTACAAAAAATAGGAGTGAAAGCAAGGGTTGGCTTTGAAAAGGGCCAAGTTGGTGCCCACCACACACACACACACACACACACACACACACACACACACACACACACACACTGGGGAGCCGCTTAGTTAGGACCTCCCTATGCAAAGGGTGGCCACAGACCAGCAGCATAGGTGTCACCTAGGAGCATGGAAGAAACGTAGTCTTGGGACCCACTCAAGAGCTGCTGACTCAGAATCTACATCTAAACATGACAGCCGAGCATTGTCTGTGTCCTTAAAGTTTGAGAAGCCCTAGTGAAGTCTTTCATGGCAGGAAGCCCTGAGGCAGTGGCAGGAGGCCAAGGGCTACCCAGCACCTTGACCTGCTCCAGGGCCCCTGCTTAACGCCCCCTCCCAGCGCTGGAGCCACAGCGACACCTACTGGCCGTGGGCACCTAGGCCACCCCCTCCAGGTTGCCTAGGCCCTGTGGTCCAGCCCAGCGTGGCCTGCACCCTGAACTGAAGCTGGCATTCCTGAGCTTCTCATCTATGCTAGATCAGGTATAAGATGGACCTGAGATCAGTGCGGAGCAGAGCTGTGTGCACACTGGAGCTTGGGGCCTCCGTGGGAAGCGGGCAGGACAAGTAAGCAGGTGTTTCTCAGGCACATGAAGCATGGGATACATCCCCAGCCCTGGCCTTCTCTCCAGACTTGGCATCACTGGGCACATGTTTGTCTACTCTCTTCACACAAATCCTCAGCCAGATGGACAGGGTGCAGCTGCTCGTTCCAATCTGCATCAGACTGATGCCCTAGGAGGGAGTGGGATTTGAACCTGTAAATGCCTCTTCCTAGAAGTGGGCTTTTAGAAGAGACTCAGGGAAGGGGAGCAAGTAGGATATTACTAGTCCAGGATGGTGGCTGCTGGAGACATTCTTGACAGAATCCTAAGTCAAAAGGGGAGACTGAAGCAAAGAGAAGTAAAAATATAGGGAAAGAAGCCAACTCATCCCCGAAGGACCTGGCTTGCCTGGGGATACCAGGGAGGAGAAAAGGGCTCCTTTCTGGGCAGCAGTGATCCTCCATCATTCCCAAATCCCACTTCCTGCTGGACACCCTCCCTCTAGTCTGCTCTCAGCTGTGAGAGAAGGAGTTTGCCTGAGAACTAAATGAATGTGATTGCCCACCAGTGCCTGCCATTAGTGGTGATTAGTTAAAACATCAGAGTCTAAACAGTCAATTGGTTCTAATAATTAATACTATGGCTCAATGGTGATTGAGAGAGGGGGTGGGAGAGAGAATAAAAGAGAAAGGGAAACGGGAATTGACAGATGAGTCCTAGCTATGTGGCTATCATTTCTAGACCTACATCTGGATGCTGTGCTAGGGTACGTCTGACTGAATCCTGCGCTCTTGGAAGACATTCTACATAAACAACACCACAGGTTATCACAATGGCCCTGTTAGGCAATACAATTGTTCTTTTTCTATAGGTAAAAAAAAATGAGGTAGGGGAGGGTAAAAGCTATTGGATACTCAGTAGCAATTTGCTGAATGAATGGACAAATAAATGAACGAAGTAGCCAAAACCAAAATTCAAACCCAGGCTGGCCTGACTCCAAAACCTTTGTGGGGAAAGGGGGTAGGAAGGGGAGAATCTAAAGAGATAGGAAAAAGAGGAAACACACACCCTTGTCTGACATACTCATTCATGCACCTCTCTCTCACTCTCTCGCTCTCCCTCTCTCTCTTTCCCCATCCCTCTTTCTCACCCGCACCCACACACTTAGCTGAGGTCCCTCTCATGCACAGGAACCTCCCTCACGCCTCTCTCTGGTGCTGTGCCCTCCCAAGCCCCTCCCTCTTGTCCCATCTCACACTCCCACTCTCGGGCATGCACCGTTTCACACAGATGGCTTTCAAGTGGCGCCCTTGCACAGCCTTCCTCCACTCTCCTGCTCATACTCACAACCCTCTGTCTCCCCTGCCTGCCTCTCCCCTTGTGCTCACACCTCCCTCTAAGCCACACTTCTCTTTGTTACACCCTGGCCTGCGTGCGCCTCTCCCTCACATGCACACCTGCCGTCTTCAGGGTCCTCACCGGTCTCCCTCAGCACTGTGTCTTCAGTTCTTAGAATGTCATCAGCCCACAGTAAGGGCTCAAAGAGTGAGAAATGAAGGAAACACACCTCCCCACCTCCAGTGCACACCTCTCTCTCTCTCTTCTGAGCTCCATCCTACACCACATACACACACACACACATACACACACACACACATACTCACCTCTGTCTCTTTTGTGGTACTAGGGATTAAACACAGGAGTATCCTACCTCTGAGCTACACTCCCAGCCTTTTTATTTTTATTATTTATTTATTATTTATTTTGTGGTACTGGGGATTGAACCCAGGGGCATTCTACCTCTGAGCTATTCCCCCAGCCTATTTTTATTCTTTATTTTGAAACAGGGTCTCACTAAGTTGCAGAGAGCCTCACTAAGTAGCTGAGGCTCGCCACGAACCTGGATCCTCTGGTCTCAGCCTCCCAAGTACTGGCATTACAAGCGTGCGCCACCACGCCCGGCTACCCAGCCCTTTTTATTCTTTATTTTGAAACCAGGTCTCTCTAAGTTGCTAAGGCTGGCCTCCTGCCGGCAATCCTCCTGTCCCAACCTCCTAAGTAGTGGCATTACAGGCATGTGCCACCACACCCAGCTTCCAAACACGTCTCCCTTGCACACAGGCGTGCACTCTGGACCTTATCCCAGAACCAGCTCCTTCATGCACCCCTGCTTTTTTGCACACCTCTCCTCCCCCAGGAATCAGGCCCCAGAGGCCTCCAACTGCACGCTCTCCGCTCTCCGGTTGGGCTTGCTGACCTTTAAGCTGTCCCCAGATCTCAAAGGGCTGCGTGGACTTCGCTGCCTGGTGCTAGGGAGAGGACAGTGGGGAGGGGGCTAAGCCCAGAGCCCTCAGTCATCCTGGAGCAGGCTCAGCGCTCCCCACCCCCTCCCAGGTCAGGAGCAGCAGGCAGCAGCAGGATGGCTGTGTGTGCATTGCTATTAATCACCCCTCCTGGTCCGCTAACGAGGCTAATGCGGTAAGTGACAATAGCCCATCTTGGTTCCTGATTTAGGGGCTCAGGACGGAAGCTGGGCTCCTGGGAGTGAAGACGTGAATTCTCCACGACACTAAACCTTCAAATAAATCTCCTCCAGTCAGAGAAGCCCAGGGCACTAAATCCCACGCGCCGGTAATTGAAACCCTTAGAGCTTTCTTGGGTAGGGAAATTGCTGAGAGAGAGCACGTGCAGCCCAGGGGTTCCAGGTGGGGCGGTGGGCCGGGCAGAGGCCGCAGAGGGCTCTGTGATGGGGGAGGCCTCCAGGGCCCCTCCAGGTCCCCTCCAGGACCACACGGGCATCTGTCTGTCCTGGTACCTGCGTCTGTTTGTCTGTGTCTTTAAGTATGGAGTTTACTATCTGGTTATGTTCAAATGGTTTCTCACCAGGTCATGAACACTTGGTATTTTGGGGGGAGAGCTCTTATAGAGCTTCTGTCTTCTGAGAACTTGTGCCTTTTGAAATCTTTGGGACCTCTCACTCTCACTGATCATGATTAAGTCTTCATTTAAGCAAAAGGAATTCTCACCATTGTCTCCACTGCCTTCCTTTACCTAACTCCTACCTCTGCCACCCCCACCTCCCACGATCTTTCTGGAGGTTCTCCCACAGGTCCTCCAAGGCCTCTTCCCATTAACTTGGTCACTGAGTCACTTGACCATTACTAACACCTGCTCTCCACCAGACCCCAGGCTTGTTTCAAGCACAGCAGGATGAAGCAGATAACCTCCGCCCTCAGGGAAAGTAGACAAGCACATAATTCCAGTGGTACATGTATGCAACATCAGAGATAGGAGTGTGTAAGGAACGAGGTGTGAGAAAGAGAGGAACAAATCAGGGAAGGCTTCAAAGAGGAAACACTGTCAGAGGGTGACCTTAGAGAATAAATATGAGCTGGACATTTCCACACCTGAAATATCAGTACTTGGGAGGCTGAGACAGGAGGATCACAAGTTCAAGGACAGCCTCAGCAATGTAGTGAAACTCTCAGCAACCTAGCAAGACCCTTTTTCAAAATAAAATAAAATAGCCGGGCATGGGTGGCGCACACTTGTAATCCCAGCATTTGGGAGGCTGAGACTGGAGGATCCGGGTTCTCGACCAGCCTCAGCTACCTAGTGAGGCATTCTGCAACTTAGGGAGACCCTGTTTCAAAATAATGAAAAATAGGGCTGGGGGTATAGCTCGGAGGTAGAATGCCCCTGAGTTCAATCCCCAGTACCGCAAAAAAAAATAAAATAAAATAAAGGACTGGGAATGTTACACAAAGGTAGAATTCCCCCTGGGTTCAATCCCTAGTACCCCTACACACACACGATGATAGATAGATAGATAAGATAGATAGGTAGATAGATAGATAGATAGATAGATAGATAGATAGATAGAATTATCCATGGGGAGACAGACACTACTGGCGGTGAGAATAACAAGGGAAGAGCTAGGTCTTTTCCAGCCATGGCACACAGCATCACCACAGGGATGTGAGACAGGAAAGGGGCTTGTATGATAAGGATTTCAGAATTTACACTGTGGGCTTTGGGGCCCAGGGAAGGGTCTTCAGTAGCTGGATGGTAGGATGTGATTTGTGTTTTAGGAAGCTCCCTCTCTCTGTAGAGGTGGAAATAGATTAGAGGGGAGAGAGAGGCATTGGGAGACTTAACAGTAAAGACTGAAGGTGAGAATGCTTGAACTACGGTGATGGAGAATAGAAGATGATTTGGACTGGTACTGAGGAGGTAAACACAGCTAAGACATTTATTTACTGGATGTAGAGCCCGAGTTAAGGGTGAGAGTCAAGGTTGTTGATTTAGGGAAGGCTGCGCATGGTGGTGCCACTCACTGAAGCAAAAGCCGGAGGAGGGCAGGTGAAGAGGGAGACAAGTCCTGTTTCTACTTGGGACATCCAAGTAGAGGATCTCCTCCACAGAGTTACATATATGGCTCAGCAGCGGAGGTAAGAACTGAGTGAACAAAACCACAGTAGAGACCACACATGGAGTGTGCAGAGAGAGAAGTGAAGGGTGACAAGGATGGTAGGCGGTAGAGGGGCTAAGAGCATGGACTCTGGTATGGCATCACCCGGGTTCAAAGCCCAACACATCTGCTAGGTGTGGTGGTACACAAGTGATCCCAGGACTTAGGAGGCTGAGACAGGGGGACTGCAAGTTTGAGTCCAGCCTCAGCAATTTAGCAAGACCCTCAGCAATTTATTCAAAATAAAAAATGGAAAGGGCTGGGGGTGTAGTTTGAAGGTTGAATGTCTTTGGATTCAATCCTTTATATTAAAGAAAGAAAGTCCAACACATCCACACGTCTGCTTACCACTCAACCATGGAGGAGTTGCAGAACTTCTCTATGCCTCTGTTTTCTTGTTTTATGTTTTGGTTTGGCTTTGAGTTTTTTATTGTTGTTGTTTGTTTTGTTTTGTTTTGTTTTGTGTGGTACAGGAGATTGAACCCAGGGGCATTCTACTTCTAAGCTACACCCCCAGCTCTTTTTCTTTTTTCTTTTGAAACAAAGTCTCACTACGTTGTAGAAGGTCTTGCTAAATTGCTGGAGCTGGCCTCAAACCTACAATTCTCCTGTGTCAGCCTCCCACATATGGGGATTACAGGTGTATGCCACCACACCCAGCTCCTTGTTCATAAAGTGGGGAATAATAGTACAATACTGCCTGTAATCCCAGTATTTGGGAGGCTGATATTATGGGAGGATCACAGAGTCAAGGCCAGCCTCAGCAACTTAGCAAGACCCTCTTTCTTTCTTTTTTTCCTTTCTTTTCTTTTGCCGTACTGGGAATTGAACCCAGGGGTACCAGGGGCATTCTACTTCGGAGTTACACCCCCAGCACATTTTTTTATTCTTTTTTTTTTCCCCCAAAACTGGGGATTGAACCCAGGGGCATTCTACCTCTGAGCTACTACACCCCCAGTCACATTTTTTATTCTTTATTTTGAAACAGGGTCTCACTAAGTTGCAGAGGGCCTCACTAAGTACCTGAGGCTGGCCACAAACCTGTGATCCTCCTGTCTCAGCCTCCCAAGTACTGGGATTACAGGTGTGCACCACCATGCCCGGTCTATTTTTTTTTTTTTTTTTTTTTTTTTTTTTTTTTTTTTTG
>PVLC010044159.1:0-12280 GCA_004027655.1 Graphiurus murinus
AAAGAAAGAAAGAGGGAAAATGGAGCTCAAGATATAAAATTTTTAGTTAGTTATAGTCTGAGCAAACTGGGCTTGGTGGCCCAGTTTGTAATTACGCTTGTAATTCCAGTACTTGGGAAGCTGAGACAGGAGTATCACAGGTTCTCCACCAGCTTCAGCTACTTAGTGAGGCCCTTAGCAACTTTGTGAGACCCTGTTTCAAAATAAAGAATAAAAAAAATAGGGCTGGGGTTGCGGCTCAGAGTTCAAATGGGTTCAATTCTCAGTTCTGAAAAATAAATAAATAAAAAGATACACTTCGAGCTAGGACATTTTACCAAATGTTGAGGGTGATACATGGAGAGGAGCTGGATCTGTGAGTTATCGTAATAATCACGCAGCGCATAGCAAATGCTGTAGAGATGGATTTCGCATATGGAAACCGCAAGATCGGCTACAAAATGCTTTCAAGCTTTTCTGCTTTCTGATGCTGATTCTCGTTTGAACATTTTCTTATAATGACTTCTGTCTACTCTTCTCAACTAAGTGGTTCTCTCCAAAGGATCTTACCACTTCTTCCTAAAATAGCCATTGTGATATGTGTTCTCCAAAGTGCTTCCAAAAACTAGAGAAGAAAGCAGGAAGATGTGATAACTGCTAAAGAAATGAATCCTTCAAGTAACAGAAATAAAATAATAATGGCTCTGAACCCAGGCTGAAAGTTTCAATGCTGGACTAAGGTAAGCTTGCCCCCATCAGGGTTGGACCGACCAATATCTTCTACTTACACGTTCATTTCCTGCACATTCTCCGCTGCAAAATAAAAGGTCTTGATCTGTGGATGGTTGACCTTGAACGCACTGACAGGGGAGAAATCACAAACATACAAGAATTAGTGGTAGGAGACATCAAGAGGTCTGCAAGTACAACAGTCAAATATAAGCATCATAAGCTTTCTTTGTAAATTTATGAAAAAAAAACTTTATTAAATACTTATTGTCTAGTGCCTATTTTATATATGGTACAGATGGTCAGTTTCTCATGCCAAGTTAATAACTTTCATTGAAAACATATGGGCAAATCCTTTTCTTTCCATTTGCTAACTGCTTTACTATAAAGATCAATTAAATTAGAATTTAGAGTCATAGAGGTGTCACTTCAAAATATTCATATCAACTCCTTCAAATGAAGTATTGATTCAAATTCAATACAGCCGCAGAATCTTCTTTTTAGGAAAATAATCAGGTGTGGAACTTCCACACTGTAGCAACTCATCAGAAACCTTACTTAGGGCATCTTTTATTAGTAAAGGAGACATCTAAGGCGGATTTTAGTTTAAAGTAAAAATATAAAACATTGTCAAGAACAAATGATAAGGCACTTCCACTTTACCACTTAGGCCGGAAGTCCTGCAAAGCAGGACAGAGTTTATTTTTAAATAACCAACCCCAAACCACAAGAATCAGCATACCCCACATATCACGGAACACATGCCGCTAAGCCAGAGTGGCAAAGAATTAACACTCACACCAGTTGCTTAATTTTCTTACAAGAAAACAATTAATTGCTTCAACTAGTAACATAGATCAGTGGGGGAAATGCCCTTTTCTGATAAGGCTGCAAAAGATCTTCAAAGGTAGAAGAAAGAAAAATAAAGGTGAAAAAGAACATAAAGAGCAAAATAAAGAGAACATAAAAAGCAGGATGCTACCATGGGAAGAGCACTTGACTGGGAGTCTGGAAACCAGCGTCCAGAGCCAGCTCTCCCCTGAGCCCTGGCCTGGTCACAGAAGCTCTGGGCTGTTGCCTTCTCAGTAGAACAAGGACCATGACCTGGGGACTGCTTTGTTTCTGCCAGTTCTCAGACCTTTTGGAATTAAACTCTATCAAGACGCAATCCCAAGCTCAGACATCTCAGAGAATTCACTTCCAGGGGGTTACTGACAATATCCTGATCTAAGAGACTGGTCTCGCCGTCGTGTCTGCCGCTCTGTCTAGTGCATCCTGCCTATTTGTTCATCTCTTTACAAGGTTGAAGCCTTGACATTTGACCCCCTTGCCATTCCTGGATGGGAGCAGGTTTCACTCCATCCCCAACTCAGCCATCCAGGACAACCCACGCCAAGACCTGGTGGGGCTTTAAAACCCATCTGCTCCACAATATGAAACGAAGGGTAAACATTCCTGCTAGTGGTTAAGGTGTCATCCCATGATGCTCGAGGTTCTCAGGCACCTGAGCATTGCCTCTTCTCATTTCCAAGTCACACCCCTCGGTGACATCACGAAGCGAAACTTCCCTGGCTCTGGGTCCTGAGGAGCGGAGGAGGTCACTTACTGCTTTTTTTTGCATTCCGATGCTCTTTCCACAGTGAAGTCAGGCAGGTTGACAAAACCATCAGCTTTCTCTGCCTGAAACAGAAAAACATCACAAGCAGGAATCGGTCAGTGCACCAATCCCAGGGATTCCTTGACTGAGCTCATTCACGTGGACTAGAGGTGGCATAAATGAAGTGAGGTAGAAGCAAAAGATTCATTCCTGAGTCAGCAAAAGATGTATCCCTGAGTCAGCATGAATGAACGCACAGTAAATGAGAGAAAGGAATATTCCCTGGGAATCTTCTGGTGAGAAGTGCTATGACTTAGGGGCTGCTTACCCCTTTCTCGTCTTCATGGGAATCGTGATGCCAGCCCACCGGGATCCTGAGTCCTGCTGACCAGTGGGCATCCTGGGTACCACTGTGATCCCCCTGCTCTGGTGAGCCACAAGCACTGAGATGAAGCCTCACTAGCATCCTTGATATGGTGGGCAGAGCCCTGACACTCCGGAGTTAGCAAAGCTACATTGCTAGCGGGATCTACCTCTTGCTGGTTATCATGGCTTACATGAGCCCAGATAAATCAAACACTTCACACACAGCAGGCATTCTTTGCTCTCCCAAGTCAGTAGGCAGTGTCCAGGAATGAAAGCACAGAGCCACATCTTGTAGACTCTTGGTTCTACAATCAATAAAGGAAAGACTTCAGGAGAAACGTGATGCTTTTAAACAGAGTGCCAATGTGGCTCTAAATCATCAGAAAATCTATAGGAAAATATAATCCTTGTCCTACCTCTCTATGAATATGCTAATCTAGATTGTATGAAGGAAGTTTGGCCAAGCCACGAGGAAGCTAGGTTGTCAGCAGTGGAACCCAACTCTCCTTTCATCTACGCTACGGTCTCTGAGTGGAGAAATACAACCCATGAGGTTAAACATAAAGGAGTCAGCAGCTGCTGGACTACAAGCGACCGTGGGTTTTGAAAACCCAATTTAAATTTTAAAAGTCAGCGAGCTGTGAAACCAGGGCCACAGGTGCTCTTAGTTCATTTTGTCATTCTGTCTCTTTCTCTTATTGTCAACTAGAGTACAGCTTGCACTCTTCAGAAAAAAACTTAAACCGTAAGCCATGCCACCCTATTGCCATCTCCTGACCCTACAGGACTCGGTGTATCCAACTCTTCACCTGCAATGCATTCTTCTTGTAAGAATCAAGACCCACTTCTAAGGGTCCCTCTCTCTTTAAAAACACACATTTATATGTGCTTAGAGTAAGTGTATCTTCATATATATATATATATATATATATATATATATATATATATATATATATGTATATATGCAACTTAGCTGTCAATGGGCTGCTTCATTACCACATGATAGTTTCACCAGTCCTATTGCAAAGGGAATATAAAGTGTTCAAAAAACATAGAATGTGCAAGTCAACTTTCCATGCAATGTGCAATGATTCCTGTGAATTCTCAATGAACAGTATATACAACTATAGCTGGAAAAACTGTTAGGTTCTATCAATTCCATGTTAGAGATAAGCCCAAAGGAATCGAAAGCAGGAACTCAAAGATAATACAGGTACAGAAGCATTATTCACAACAGCCAAAAGATGGAAACAACCTTAAATACTCATCAATAAATGGTGAATGAATAAATTGTGGTACATCCATATAGCACAATAGTTTTCAGCCATAATGAAGAATGGAGTAGTGATACATCTTACATAGATGAACTTTGAAAACATTAAAGAATCAGAGCCTAGTGCAGTGTAATCCAAGTAACCTAGGAGGCTGAGGCAGGAGGATTGCAAGTTGAAGGCCAACCTGGGCAACTTAGCCAGATTCTGTAAAACAAAAATAAAAATAAAAAAAGAGCTGGAGGTGTATCTCAGAAGTAAGGCATCCCTAAGTTCAATGCCTGGTACAAGGAAAGAAGGAAGGAAGGAAGGAAGGCAGGCAGGCAGGCACAAGAGGTCATATATTATAGGATTCCATTTATATGAAGTATCCAGAACAGGAAATCCATGAAGATAGAACACCAATTGCTAGCTCCCAGGCACTAAGAGAGTAAGGAATGGGGAAAACCACTTAAAGGGCATGGGTTTTCCTTCAGTATGATGAAAATATTTTGGAACTAGATAGAGGAGGTAGTTGCACAACATTCACAAATTGACAATGAACTTTTACTTTAAAAATGGCTAATATGCTTGTAATCCCAGTACTTGGGAGGCTGGGACTGGAGGATCCCAGTTTGTGGCCAGCCTCAGCTACTCAGTGAGGCCCTCGGCAACTTAGTGAGACCTTGTTTCAAAATAAAGAATAAAAAAATAGGACTGGGGGTGTAGCTCAGAGGTAGAATGCCCCTGGGTTCAATCCCCAGTACCACAATAGTGGATCGATTAACAGTCTACAACAGATAAAGAGAATTAGAAAGGAGAAGAATTTAGGAGACTTTTGCAGTAACTCCTGCAGTTCACCATTAACTTTTTTCTTGAATTACTGCAAAAGTCTCCTAAACTCTTCTCCTTCTTTCTAATTCTCTCCTTCCAATTTAGGGTCCAAATCACAGTCACAGCAAATCTTTATACCATAAGCATCCTTCATGTCACTTCTTTAATTAAAGCCCTGCACGGTTCCCAATCGCCCTTGTATAAAGTCTAAGTGCCTTAGCAGAAGCCCTTTATGATAAGCCCTAATTAATTCTAATTTCATCTTCTCAAAGGTCCCTGCTCCCTACTCAACCAAAAACAAACAAAAATTAAAACCAAAGAAGAAATAACACTTCCATAGAGATGAATTAGAATTGAAACCCAAGCCGGGCGTGGTGGCTCACACTTGTAATCCCAGCATTTGGGAGGCTGAGACCAGAGGATCCCGGTTCGCAGCCAGCCTCAGCTACCTAGTAAGGCCCTCCGCAACTTAGTGAGACCCCATTTCAAAATAAAGAATAAAAAATAGAGCTGGGGGTATAGCTTGAAGGCAGAATGTCCCTGAGTTCAATCCCCAGTACCACAAAAAAAAAGAATTGAAATTCAATTTATGGCACGATTAGTCACTAGACAATATATTTTCAGTGCAAGAAGCCCATGTCAAATGATGTCAACAATACAAAAATAAATTTAAAAATGATACATATGTAAGCATATACATATATGTGTGTGTGTGTGTGTGTGTTTACCAATATCTTTGTTTCAAAATAAATCAACGTAAAAGATAAATTATAATTCCTTGTTAGGAGGGCTTCCTTTTCCACATAACTGAAATGGCTGAATTTTCCTCAAGAAGATTCCAAACAAATTTGAGTGCAGCTCCTTTAGTGTTTCCCAGTAAATCTTCCCTTTTATAAGAAGAAGCATTTTATTTTTCATTGTTCTAAAGACTTTTAAGCCGTATTCAAAGTCACAGACAATGTTGTCAAAAATGGTCCTTGCTTATTTGACTTGCAAAAAAAAAAAAAGAAAGAAAGAAAGAAATGCCTCAGAAATGACAATCACAGTGGGCAAATCCTGAAGGAATGACAGTTTTTTTCTCTTCCTCCTCCGATGCCTCCTCCCACCCCTTTCAAATCCCTTATTGCTTGTTACATTAACTAAAATAGCTTGCTTGAATGCTATCCTGCCCCTTTACAGATTCCTTTCTTTTTTATTTTTTATATTAATTGGTGCACTGTAATCATACATCCTTGTTAGGTACAAGCTGATAAAGGCATACATGCACACATTTCTCATTTAACCCCTTCCCCAATTCCCACCCCACTCCCTCGCCCTCCCTCCTTCTCAAGTTCAGTTTAGTGATTGATTTTGATAAATTTATGAAAGTATATCGTGTGCATTAGGGTGTCTCCTCCTCTCCCCCATCCATCTCCTTCAGTTAAGTCAACTTCTTTGCTTATCTAGGGTTTCTCCTTTTTCATCTGAAGCCCCTCTTATGCCCCATCTTCTCCCTAGCATCCGCATATTAGGGAGAACATATGCTTTTTTACTCTTTGTGACTGACTAATCTCACTTAACATAATGTTTTCCAGTTGCATCCATTTCCCTGCAAATAGCAATACCACCTCTGGGTCTCTACCCAAAAGAACGGAAATCAAACTATCAGACTGATGCATGTGTATCTATATTTATAGCTATACAATTCACAATTGCCAAACTATGGAAACAGCCAAGATGTCCATTGACAGATGAATGGATTACAAAACTATGGGACATGTATACAATGGAATTTTACTCAGCTATAAAGAAGAACTGATTCCTTTCTTAAAAATTTACTTGGTAGTTCTGTATTGGCACCTGCAAACTTTCTTCTGAATCCTAATGTAATTTTTAAAAAAAAGAAGAGCTCTTGCCAGAAGTCTAAAACCATCCTTTGGCCATTGTACAAACTCGTCTGACTGATTTCCCTTTATCCCGTGATTCTCTGAGAGTCCAAGATGAGCTCTAAGGTCTTCCTTCTCACAATTCAGCCCATCGGCTTCCGGCGCCTCTGGGTTTGTTCAACTCACTGTAGTGTCAGGTGCAGTTGCTGACATTAGGCAGCACGCATTAGTTTTATCAAAACCATTAGTGTTAAAATGCGGGGGAGGGAGGAGAGAGCAGGTGTTAATCATCTAGGTCATGTTATGAATCCCCTGTGTTCTGCCAACATTCCCTCAAGCACTCTGCTCTCGTTCATGTGCGGGGCTTTACACATTGATGTGTTCAACAAATATACATAGAGTACCCTCTTACAGCAGGCACTGCACCAGATATGTGGGACACATCAGTGAACAAACCAGAGGTCTCTACTCTTAAAGGGAAAAGAAATAATAAGTTCAAGCTGGGTGGTGGTGCACGCCTGTTATCCCAATACTTGGGAGACTGAGACAGGAGGATCAGCCTCAGCAATTTAGTGAAGCCCTTGGCAACTTAGCGAGACCCTGTTTGGAAATAAAAAATAAAATAGGACTGGGAGTATAGCTTGGAGGTAGAAGTCCCATGGATCAATCCCCAGTATTACACACACACACACACACACACACACACACACACAGAGAGAGAGAGAGAGAGAGAGATAATAAGCCTCACTTGTAAACACACAGATTATATAGCGTGATGTAGACAATAGTTGCTATGGAAAAAAGTAAAGCTAAGAGTTTCTGGGCAGGACAGGTTGTCTGTGACCTTCTGAGCAATACTGTCTCCTCCTAACTCATCTCTGTAGATGAGTTTTCAAGATTTGACTTAAGGCAGACCTTCTCCAAAAAATTCTCCCCACTCTCCTAATGTGGAATAGGCACGGTCCAGCTTGCCCCCCCACACACACACAGCGATGGGTCTTCCCTGCAGTAGTTCTCTCACTGAATTTACTCATCTGATTATTTGTCTGCTTCTCCAATAGACTGTGAGTACCTTGAAGGAAATAATTGTGTCATTAGTATTTATGTAGAAGGTGGGTGTTAAATACACGTACAATAAATGAGTTTTATGAATGACTGAGTGATAGGAACATTATCTTTTTCCTTTGACAATAAAATAAATATTAAGATGAGATATAGAAGCCACTTTGGAAAACAACTCAGCAGTTTCTAAAAATATATAAACATATAATTACCATATGACCCAGCAATTCCATTCCTAGGCATCAGCCCAAGAGAAATGAAAGCATATGCCCACACAAAAATCTGCCTGCAAGAATTTATAGCAGCATTATTGGAAGTAGGTTGGAAACAACCTAAATGTCCATCAACTGGTTAATAAACAGTGTGAAGTCTCCATACAATAGGTGACTATTTAGCGGCAGGGAAGAACAAACAGTCAAAACATGCTAAGACACGGGCGGACCTTAATATGCTATGTGAGGACACAGAGACACATTCCTCTACAATTCCACTTGTAGCAAATCTAAGAAGACAGAAAGAAGAGGGCTGCCTGGGGTTGGGAACAGTATAAATGTAAATGGGCATGAGGGATTGACTGTTAGGAGAAGAATGAGCTAAAATTGATTTGTGATAATGGTTACATCACTCAATAAATTTGCCAAAAAAAAAAAAAATCAATAGCCAAATTCTGGAGCCAACCTAGGTGTCCATCAACAGATGAATGCATAAAGAAAATGTGGTCTCCGCACACAATGGAATTTTACTCAGCCACAAAGAAGAACAAAAGTATGTCCTTTGCAGAAAGATGGGTGGAACTAGAGACTCTTATGCTAGGTGAAATCAGCCAGTCTCGGAAAGTCAAGGGTTGTGTGTTTTCTCTCATATGTGGAAGCTAGGGAGAAAATAGGAAACACAGAAGGCATGAGGAGACAGACCAATAGGACAGTGGAAGGGGGTTGGGGAGGGAGATGAGGAGGGGGAAAGATTAACTGATGAAAGGAATTATTCAAACAATGCTATGTCCATATAAGAAGGTACCACTACCAATCTCACTAATGTGTACAAGGGAGATGGGGGTGGGGAGGGAAAAAGAATCCAGAGAGAATCACAACACCAAGTGTCTTGTGCAGGTATGTCTGGACCACCTTAAACCTCACTGTGATGTATAGTTATAACACACCAATAAGAGTATAAAAAATTACATTGTACATTTGAGTAGGGTAGATTTTATTATACAAAAAAAGTACCTCAATGAAGCTGCTTTTTGTGTGTGTGTGTGTGTGTGTGTGTGTGTGTGTGTGTGTGTGTGTGTGTGGTACTGGGGATTGAACCCAGGGGCCCTCTACTTCTGAGGTACACCCCTAGCCCTATTTCTTTTTCTTTATTTTGAAACAGGGTCTCACTAAGTTGCAGAGGGCCTCACTGAGTAGCTGAGGCTAGCTGCGAACCTGCAATCCTCCTGTCTCAGCCTCCTCAAGCGTATGCCACCATGCCCAGCTTGAAGCTCCTTTTAGAAAACATGAGATGCAGGAAAAGTTTGTGCATAAAAAACCTGTGAATAAAATTCCTCTCCCTTGGCCATCAGTGAGACCTGGAAGAAGGTGAGATACAAGGTCTTTGACCATCCCACACATGACTAAATATGATTGGCTCAAACTCTCACACAAAGTTGAGTTCATATTCCTAGTCTCCAATGGGTTAAGTTTAACTACTGTTTTGAGCTTGAACTACAGGAATTTGAGACATAAATATTTTATACAAAATTTGCCATACTTCATATTTTTTTTTAATTAACTAAAACAGGACATGGAATTTTAATATTTAAATAGCGGCTACAAAGGCTTTTTACAGCAGTGAAACCCTTCGTATTTTTATAGTGGTGAATACGCATCCTTGCACATTTGTCCAAACCCAGAGAATGTTCAACACCAAGATTGAGCCCTCATGCAAATTAGGGACTCTGGGTGACAGTGGTGTGTCATGGTGTTCCTCAGTTGTAACAAATGTCCTACTTTGGTGGGGATATTGAGAGAAGGCTGTGCATGTGTAGGAACTAGGGACAAATGGAGAATCTCTGTATCTTCTATTCAATTTTGCTAGGAACCTAAAACTGCTCTCAAAACTGAAGCCTTTTAAAAACTAACTATACCAGGACATGAGATTCTAATAGTTAAATGCAAATGTAAGAGTCCACAACACCTCGCAAAATAGACACAGTTATTCAAGTATCTTCATAGAAAGGTAGAATTGCAGATATGAGTGAAGCACATCCTAGAGGCTACACAAGTCACAGAAGGCCACGCCAGAAAAAAAAAGCAAGCTGTAATCTAAGACATTAGTATATATTTCATGATAAAAAAAAAAAATAGGAAGTATTGTTCTCTATTTTCAATAGAACTGTATTTTCTTATTTCTAAGAAGCCTAATTCTTTAATGCCTTGATAAATTCTGAAATCAAAAGGTACCTTAGAGTGGGGCATGGTGGCACACACTTGGAACCCTATAACAGAAGGCTCCTGTAATAGGAGACTCCTGTGATCCAGGAGGCTCACAGGTTAGAGGCCAGCCTCAGCAACTCAGTGAGATCGTCAGCAATTAAGTGAAATCTTACTTCAAAATAAATAAATAAATAAATAAATAGAATTGAGGGTGTAGCTCAGAAGTATAATGCCCTTGGGTTCAATCCCTAGAACCAAACCAAATCAAACAGAACAAATCAAAACAAAAACCAGGTGCCTTAGAATCTATTTTCATTGCAGTCTTTCCTCTCTAAAATATGTTGTTAAATGCATTGAAGATCTTAATTAATATCTTAAATTTGAGGAAAAATAGCTAAAGAAAACAAAATAAAGATTTCTTTGTGATATGCTTTTGAGTTTATAAGTGAATATGAATTTAAGACTCTTGAAATTGCTTTAAGCAAATTTAAGTGAGGTTACCCAATGAACACCAGAATTGAGAGAAGCTGAAAAACTCCATTTCTTCAGATAAATGTGCTCTTTTCTCAGTCCTGCCCTGAGATCCCAGGACACAGCAAACAGTCAAGGTCCACATTCCTACGGAACTGCCCTGCCCTGACCACAGCACCGGGGACGGTAGCCACAAAGTTCTCATGGTACACACACACTTGCGACCACGAGAGAAATCTAAGTTATACTTTCTAAAATATAAGCTAAAGGAAACTGAGATGGAAGAACAGATAAGATAAAATCAATTGCTAAATTCCGGTTCTGTGCTGAGAGGCTCGTTCTCCTGCTCTCCTGCTGTGCTGGGCAATTTAAAAAAAAAAAAAAAATGGTGAGAGGAAATCAGAAGTAAGGGGCACTGGCGCAGTCATCCTTTGACAGGACCGGAAGTTTCACTTCTGAGATCTGTGCGAAATACCTCTTTGAGAACGTGTGTCATGATATGAGCGCTGCAGCAGTATTTGTATTTACAAAAGATGGTAAAGAAGCCAATAATCCCAATACTTGGGAGGCGGAGACAAGAGGATCACAGGCTCTAGGCCAGCCTCGAGAACTTAGGAGACTCTCAGTAACTCAGCAAGACCCTGTTTCAAAATAAAAAAGGCCAGGAGTGTAGTTCGGAGGTAGAATGCCCCCAGGGTCAACTCCCTGTACCACAAAAAGATTATAAAAGATGCAGAACTGTCAAGAGACAGTTAAATGAACTGTGGTATTCACACACAAAGAATAACTATTTAACTATTTAATATTTATATACTTAAAAATATATAAAAAGATATAGATACATGATAGACAGACAGATAGTAATATCTAAGATATAGTAAGAGAAAGTAGACCATGATATAAGAATGTTCTAATTTTGTATATGAACAGAAGAACGGGATATAATTCAGTATACTCACTTGCCTGTATTAGTAACAAGAAACAAAGAAAAATAAACCCAAAACAAATAAAAAAGAAGGGAGGAAAAGGGAGAGAGGAACAGGGATATAAGCAAGAATTACCTGGCTGCAACTTGTTCCATAGTTTTGACTTGGGAATTGGGTAAGTGATTGATACTTTAAAAAATCAAAAAGAAAACAAGAAGCAATTCCCCAAACTGAAAACAAATAGAAGTGAATGGTCAAACTGAAGACGAGCATGAAAACAGCCACCCACCAAGGAGAACAACCCCAGAGACCCGAGGGCAGGAATGTGGGTTGTTGGCCGTTAGTGTCGTGTTGTCTAAGGACGTCTAGTAGGGACGGTGTTATCACTGCTGGGGTGTTTGGGTAGTTTTCCCCTGCTCCTCCACAAAACTACAGAGCACCCAAAGCTTCTCGCCTTCTCTCCCTGCCATAAAGCCCATCACATTGCTTTGCTGCTTTGTTCTGAAAATCAGCTCATCCCCCTGTTTCTTTCAGGAAAGGAAATGCCAAGATTAGCCCAGCAAGGCCTTCCACTCTATCCAAGAATCACCAGGGCCCAGGCAGAGGGCTCAGCTCATCTGCATTGGACAAACTGCGCAGGAAGCAAGAAAAAATATGTATTTTGTTTGTTGTTATCTTCTAGATATTAGAAGTAGCCCTGGCAGTGAGAATGTTAGAAATCCTTTTGAGAAATTATTATTACTATTATTATTATTTTGGTACTGGACTTGAATCCAGGGGCATT
>PVLC010044160.1:0-12064 GCA_004027655.1 Graphiurus murinus
GATAAATGTATGAGATGATGGCAATGATTAACACTCTGATTTGATTCTAACCCAGTGAATACAGGTATCATAATTTTACCCTATACCACATGAATATGTGCAATTATAATGTGTCCACTAAAAGAAAGAAAAAAATATCTTTGTTGAACAAGAACTAGTAAAGTTTACACCATGAGGTTTGTTCTATTTAACTTACAGCTGACAGCAGGCATGTGTAGATTAAAGATCAAAGTTCATTTGGTTGGTTCCTTATATCTTTTAATGTATGATTCCATATAAAATATTTTAAACTAAATAGTCAATCTCTGGGGGGTCAAAATAACCCAAATTATATCTTTACTTCCATTGCAATAAGGTATCAGAGAGAGAAGAAATGCATGTTTTCATTTGACTAGGTTAAATGAGCTTAATTTATTTCCATTGGCTTTTACTTAATTTTTTATCAGCTAGTTTTAGGCATTATTCTTTGTCTACGTTTCTTCTGTATGCTTTGTTTTAATGGTAGCATTTGACTATTTATTTATTTATTTATGTATTCATTTTTGCAGTCCTGGGTATCAAACTTATTGGGCCTTAATTCATACTATATAAAAGCGCTCTACCACTGAGCCACAATGCTAGCTTGCATTTCACTTGATTTTTATTATTTTTCCATGCATAAGAAGCAGTGCTATTCTTTCCAGTGACATATCACATTGTAAATTACTTGTCCTGTATTTATGTCGCCTGTGCCCTATGAGCTTTGGTTTCATCTCATGCTTGATTTTATTACTCAACTATCTAATAGTAAACTGTACTATTTATCAATAGTTATAATATCTTAATTTTACATAATAGCTCACAGTTTATATGGCAGGCTAACAAATGGTATCTCTCTTTTGAAAAGTTAGTTTTTATTATTTATTTTTTTTTGTGTGTGTGTGTGGTACTGGGGATTGAACCCAGGGACATTCTACCTCTGAGCTACAGCCACAGTCCTCTTTTTTATTCTTTATTTTGAAACAGGGTCTCACTAAATTGCAGAGAGGCTCACTAAGTAGCTGAGGCTGGCCACTAACCCGGATGCTCCGGTTTGGTCTCAGCCTCCCAAGTACTGGGATTGCATGTGTGCACTACCATGCTGGTATAGTTTTTGTTTTCCCAAAGAAAACTTTGTTCTCATCTTTTCCCTCCAAAATGCAACTTAGGCATAGAAGTGTAATGGACCTCCAGAATCCCCATTCCAAGATTTTCTCTTCATTCCTCATGCACTTTAATGTGAATATCATATCATATATCATATCATATCATATCATATCATATCATATCATTTAGAGAGCACTTGTTTGAGTTATGGTATTTGATCGAATACTATTTTACTTTTCAGGAAAATAGATATAACTCGAGAATATTATGTTAAACAAGACTAGCTAGTCTCAAAAAATGAATAGTTATATGTTTTCTCACACATATAGAAGCTAGGTAGAAATTGGGAAACAAGAGTAACCTCAAATAGAGGAACAGAAACCCCAGTGGAGTGATGGGGGGTTAGGGGAGGGAGGAGTAGGGGTAGAGACATAAATAATATAACAGTTGAAATAATGCCTCAGATGTATATTAAACTACCAATTTCAATCTCAAAGACAGATAAGGGGATGGAGAGGGGTGTGAACCAGAAGGAAATGCCCTAAAAGTTGTGTGCTTGTATGCTGGTATCACTCTATATCTCATATGTCATATAATGCCAATACACCAATAAAAGTGTGCATACATATATATTTAAAGGGCATTATTGCTTGGAAGGCAAAATTAAAAGTTCTACCTGTGCCCTTCATGACGAGGGTCAACAGCTTGAAAGTTCCATCCTCATTTGATGTAGACAGAGTGCTTTTTGTGCTCGGCGCACATCACAAAACATAAGGAACGCTGTGACTGTGAGGCAAAGCAGGTGGCATGCTGACAGCTGCGCTGCTCCTGATACCTCGCTGGCCCTGTGCTGGGTGGGTTGACATCAGAAGAGCACCCAGGAGAGTCACTGGATTGACAGCGCGGTTGACACATAGCTGCAGCTTCTGTAAATATTTATATTAGGCATCAGGAAAAAGCCTAAGTGCACATTGTGGGGAGCACAGTAAATAGGAAAGTGTGTGTTACAGAGATTAACTTGCTTTTCTAAGTAACCAGGGAAGGATTGTTGTAAAAAAAAAAACCAAAAACTAAAAATACAGGCTAATTGGAAGAGTTTGATGAGCAAATTTGAACAGGAAAGAAAATAGTTTGTTTCAGTATATCATGGTATTTTACTTCACATATGTATTTGATTCAAAACTTTCCAAATTTTTCTACTTCTAAATGTATATAGTTAATATATATATTTACATATATATATATGTATACATATATATGTATATATATATATATGAACATATGTTCCCTTTTCCCCAGATTCTAAAACGTTTTTATAATAGAATAATGGAATCTACAATTGAGTCCATTATATATCATATATTCTGTACTAGGATAGTTTTATATTTGATATATGTATGTATATATATATATACACACACACACATATATATATATATGTGATATAGTCTAGAACTTTGAACATGATAGGTCCTCCAAAACTATTTGTTAAATAAATTTATGAAGATAATAGGTTCTTTACATGATCATAGTTTAAGAACAAATTCAGTTCTTTTATACTTTGGATAGAGAATTATTGAATGCAAAATACAAAAGTAAACGCTCTTGCTACTAAAAGGGTTGGCACCTTTTATTAATATTTAGGGATTTGTTTTTAACAACTGAAAGAAAAAATGAAGGAAAACGTTAATATTGGGAATACAGCTCCCTCTCCTATATTCCCCATTAATAATAAAATGAAAGCATCACCCCATTTTTAAATTTCGTCTACAGATAAACAAGATTATACATTTTGAAAAATTTAATTCATTATAGAATTACATCCTTGAAAATCAAGTCGATTGATAGTTTCAGTTATTATTTGTCCTTTCCTTGCAGATAACTTTTGTAATCTGATGATTTTTATATTGATGAAAACTAGTTCTATAATAAAAACATTCAGACATTTATACCCGGATATTATATGTGGAAACATAAATATGTAGCTCTCTTAAATTTGTGAACCTGAAAGTGAAGGATACTTGCTTTGGATTTACAAGAGATGGGATTATCCTAGTTATTTAAGGGTCTCAGGCACCCAGCTTTCCCATTGTATAATCTGTCTCTGTAAGGAAACAGCCACCAGAGTCTTAAAGGTCAAAAGTTTAAAATAGTAAACACAGTCACTCAAACTCATGATACACTGCTGAGACTGAAAGAAAGGAATTTGTAGGAACCCTATAGATCATCCTCAGCCTTCTTCATTAGCTCACAGCAACCCAATTTCCTCTTACAATACCTCATTGATTGTATTTCCTATGCTCTAATCACAAACATAGCTCTTTTTTTCTGCAGGGTCTATTATTTATTTTGCTTATTTATTTATTTATTTATTCATTCATTCATTTTTAAAAAATTTTGATTGGTCTCACTTATTACTAGAGATTTAAAAAAAGGCACTTTGGTGTCTCTCACTGAATGATAAGAATATAACTGATCAAAGCCAACATTCTGGATAAGAAAGTTTCGAAATATAGGACTGAGTTTTAAAGTAGATTATAAAATTTATTTCCCCCATAATATTTTAAAATATGCTCTGAGCATATTGTTTCTAATGGTTTGGATGTGATCTGGTAGATTTTTAGGTATGTAAGGAGAGGGCTATGTTTTCATTTAGTCATTTCATCTTTATGTGTAATGAATATGTTTTACATATTACAAAGTTTTTACCTCTTCTGTTTCCACAGTGTCTTTATAAAATAAAAATGGGCCAGTGTGTTTGAGCTCTTGTCTATAATGCTACATTTTGGTCATTTTAATATTTTAAAATCACATTTATTTTTTATGTTACTCTCTATATATTATATAATATTTAAGTATGAGAAAATACACATAACTGTTCGGTTTCATTCTAGAGGTCAATCTTTTTGCCATTTCCTCTTAGCTTTGAAATTGTCTTAAATTGATAAAATGAAGGGGAATGTTGATCACCTAGTCATTGCATAAAAAACATCAAGACCATCAATCTTAAGAAACAGTTGTTTAATCTTCTCACCACTCTCTTTATGGTTTTATCTTAATCCATACCAGATGCTGAATGGGGCTAAATTCCTATGACCTCTGTGATTACATGTGTGTGTGTATTTTCTCCAAAAATTGGAATGTTTTGTTTGTTTGCTTCAACTTCAACCATCTGACATTGGGAACACATTTCAGATTTATTATTGTTTGTTGGCCTGAGTTGGAACAAATTTCACGTGGCATTCATAATTATCCTTGGCACAGTTCTTTCTTGTTTTCCTTATATGTGTTGTTCCCCTCTGAACAAATGTTCTGACTGTCTCAAAGAAATATGTCTTTGAAATGATGGATTGTACCATGTAGTTGATTACAAAATCAAACAGATGGTCCACAAGTAATAGAAAGAGAGGTAATGTGATTAATTGCTGTATATCTTCATGTCACAACTTTTAAATTCCCTATAGCTATATGTCAACAGTGGAAATATCTAATAACTAACACTTATTAAATGCTTCCTGTGTACTTGGCATTGTAGTAACATTCTGTGTTGGGGACTATTATTATTATTATTATTATTATTATTATTATTATTATTATCACTGTTTGCCTCTTGCAGAAGTGATGTGTGCAAAGTCATATACTTAGTTATTTGTTGCACCAAAATTACTAAGCAGCGCCACCCAATGCCCACATTCTAAATCCCTCTATACCACAGTGCCACAGGGAGGTGATGGCTTTCGGTGGCTGGATACTTTGTCATACCACATTCATAAACAAGACTTCCTCCTTGGAGGCACTTTAGATCTAGTGGCTCCACAGGTGTGGATTACGCACAGATGATACTGTGCACTCAAGGTATAAACATTCAAACATACAACTGTTTGCATATTTATATGTCAGGTCAAAATAGAGCAATATTTAAGTTGTCAGAAGGCATAGTAGGCAATACTGAAAATTAACAAAACATTAAAACATAGTCTGGACTTGAAATCAGAAGATACGGAATCATTTTACCTCTTCGAATGCTAAATGAATGATTTACTTATTTTTTTATTTTATTTTATTTTTTTTGGTACTGGGGATTGAACTCAGGGGCATTCTACCTCCGAGCTACACCCCCAGCCCTATTTTTTTTTATTCTTTATTTTGAAACCGAGTCTCACTAAGTTGTGGAGTGCCTCACTAGGTAGCTGAGGCTGGCCGCGAACCCGGATCCTCCGGTCTCAGCCTCCCAAATGCTGGGATTACAAGCGTGCGCCACCACGCCCGGCTAAATGAATGATTTAGACAAATCACCTGAAATCACTGAGTCTTAGTTTCCTCATTCATAAAAGGGGGTAATAGTACTTTATCTGGATTATTATGGAGATTGAATGAACTAATTAATATAAAACTAAAGGTAAAAAAATATAGTAGACAATAAATATATGGTAGTGAGTTTTGCATATTTTTTACCAAGCAGATAGATAGTTTAAAAAGTTAAAATAGTCTGTCAAAAGTATCCAGAAACTCAGTTTTTGACAGTGGATTGTTTAATTTTGGGCAATTGTAATTGAAACCCAAATTCATCATTCTTTTTAAAGCCACTGTTTATAAAAGTTATTGTTGATAAATCATTTTAACACTATCACTATTGAGATGCTACTTTAAAAGATTAATTCCTCATGGCCACAAATTTTTTAAAATGACATTATAAAACACATTTTTCAAGTTGTGGAGTTGCGGTGCATTTGAGGGTTATGAAATCAATTCAGAGACCATCTTTATTTTTTCAATACAAAAAAAGAGAGAACAGAATAAAGTAGAGTATATTCCTCATAGTAAGCCTTACTGGTTTTTTTTTTTTTTTTTTTTTTGCTAGTCTTTCTATGTAGTTTGGCACATACACTCACACACCCATACATGTTCTTGGTTTTACTTATGTATTCATTTGTGATATAAATGCAATTTCTTATCACAAATTTCAGTATTTAAAAAATTCACTGCTTTCAAGTGTCTGTTAATCTCTGAACAGGATCTTGCTTCCCCCTCCCTAAAGATGTAGCAATATTGTCATAGGTAGCGTTTATACGAAACATGGTCTTTGCTCCCCTGCTGCCACTCCAAATTGTCAACACTTCCTTTGCAATTATGACATTGATTTTTATCCCAGTACTCACTAACCTGCTATCATGACAGTAATTTAGAAGGTTTCTTGACATCTCTTGCCTTAAGCAACAGATATTTTATTTAACAGGTACGTGCTTTTTGCTACTGGTTGCTACTATCAGAGGAGGCTGGATGAATTATAAAGAGAGGGGTGAGAGGGAGATTGTTTTGTTTTTATGCTCTCTTCTTGATGATTCTTGCTACCTTTAATGGATTTGAATATGCCAAAATGATCTTGTGAGAATGGTTCAATAATTGCATAACACATTAGGATAACATGACATTATGTCAACTTGATTCTCTAAGGGAAGCAGGTTTAGCAGGGCAAAAGTACAGGACCTGCCTTGGTACAGTGAGACTTACCGTGTGCATAGGAACCTTCACTCAAGCAGAGGCAACTAAAGGAAAGGAGATGAAATCTCAGCACCAGGCCAGGGTGATGTGGCCATCTGGTTTCTCTCTTGGATGTTGGGTAGTGGGGGGAACAGAGAGTGGAATCCTGTGTTTAGCTCTGCCTTATTTTTGTCTGTTTGAGAGCATGGTGAAATATTTCCTCTCTGACCGTGCATCAGAGTGCAGCCTTCACCATCCCTCTCTTTGCCTTTAGGAAACCAAGCACGTAAGTGGGCAGCTGGAAACAAAAACAACAACAACAAAAACAGGGCCCAGAGAGGTCCTGATGTATTTGTACAACTTGACAAGCTCCTGCACTGCCCAACCCGACCCCAAGTTCTGCCCTCTGCTCTCCCATAAATCTGAGCTGAAAATAATTAAATCTAAAGCTAAAAATGAGAAGAAAGTAGAGATTTTGCATGTAAAGACATGGCTAAAGGAGTTTTTCTCTTTCTTTTAATCCCTGGATACTTATTTTCATGCATATGCTTAGGAGCTATTGGAAAGGAAAATACGATATTTTATTTTCCAAATTAAAGAGTTGTATTTTGCTTCCATTAAGATACCCCAGGCTTTGCTTTATTGCCTCATTAATTAGCACTTGAATGGTCAAAGGGACTTATTCAGTAAGCATGTATCTTGCAACACACAAGAGGCATATATTAATGAAAGGCTAAAACATACCCAGGAGTCTCTTATTGCCATATTAAAACATTTATAAATGGGACTTTAATTTAAAGTGCTGCTGAAATGAAAATGAAATGTTATATTGATTCTCAGGCCAGATGCTCTTTAGAAAATGTAGTGTACGTATTATTCCCACTTCAAATTATAACTTCTAGTCTGACCTGGACATACTCAAATATAATTCTCTGAAGACCAGACACAGCATGTAAGGCAATTAAGCTAAGTCCTGTAGACTCTCAGGGAAGACTTTTGTACACTAGGTGGCAGAGGTTTCTAAGAATCTGACTCTTGTTTCAAGTACCATAGTTTTGTCTTTGCAAACTACACACAAAAATTCTTCGCAATTTTGTTCTTTAATATGGGAATAAGAGCCTCTTACACTTACATGTAGGGAAGTTTCTACTGAAATTTAAACAGCAATTTTTGGTTTGTGTGGATCTTTAACAAATGCAATACATTAGTAGATTTATTTTTCTATACAATAGCAGAAATAAGGGTTTGTTGTTAATTTTTAATTTAACTTAGATTTATTTCTTTTACTTTACCTTTAGTTTTAGTTTCACACAACAAGAAAAAAGATTGTTCTTAAACAGCATGATTAAAATGAGTGCATGGCAGGATGTATGCTTCACTTTTTTTTTTTTTTTTGCGGTACTGGGGATTGAACTCAGGGGCATTCTACCTCTGAGCTACACCCCCAGCCCTATTTTTTACTTTATTTTGAAACCGGGTCTCACTAAGTTGTGGAGTGCCTCACTAGATAGCTGAGGCTGGCCTCGAACCCGGATCCTCCGGTCTCAGCCTCCCGAATGCTGGGATTACAAGCATGCGTCACCATGCCCGGCTTGTATGCTTCACTTTTAATCATCCTTAAAATAACCTGGCAATGTGTTGTCCCAGTTTTACAGAATAGGAGCTCCATTTTCAGACAAGGTGAATAACTTTTCCCAGATTAAGTGATAAAGAGCTACATTTTGATTCCTGATTTCTACTCAAGCATAAGAAAATTGAATAACATTTTAACTAAAGAAGAGTTGTAGAATATTAATTAGTGGAAATATGTTTTTAAAAAGGTATATGTACAGTATTTAATGAGAAAAGACAAACAAATGAACTCACTTTAAAAAAATTATCATCACTACCCTGAAAATATGTTTATTTTCCATCAATATTTTATTGAATAATTTTATGAGAGTATAATAGGGTTTCAGTAAATTCAGTACATGCTATTTTTTAGGTGTTCAAAGAGAAGTGCATTTTTCAATAAATTAGTGCTGCTCCAAGCTTCCTTCTCAGAACAACTATATCGAATTTACTGAGATTTTATTGAAAATACAGACTTCTGGGTTCTACTCCATGATTAATATTAATTAATAATAGTCTATGTTGAAAATGAATATATCTTTTGTTTTAAGGTGTGTGTGTATGTGTGTGTGTGTGTGTGTGTGTGTGTGTGTGTGTGTGTGTATGTGTGTGTGTTTTACTGGAGATTGAACTCAGGGGCATTCTGTCTCTGAGCTATACCTCAAGCCCTTTTAATTTTTTGTATTGAAACTGGGTCTCACTAGCTTGCTGGGGGTCTCACCAAGTCTCTGAGGCTAGCCACAAACCTGATATGCTCCTGTCTCAATCTCCCAAGTACTGGGATTACAGCCATGTGCCACCACACCCACATGTATATGAAAGGTTTTTTTGCTCTACTGGGGATTGAACCCAGGGGCATTCTACCTCCGAGCTATACCTCCAGCCCTATTTTTTATTCTTTATTTTGAAACAGTGTCTCAGTAAATTGCGGAGTGCCTCACTAGGTAGCTGAGGCTGGCCGAGAACGCGGATCCTCTGGTCTCAGCCTCCCAAATGCTGGGATTACAAGCATGCACCACCACACCCGGCATGAAAGTTTGTTTTAAGATATTATCCTACACTTTTGTTTTAAGATATCTTAATTTTCAACAAGTATCAGAATTTATTTGATATAAATACAGTTAGAAATATCTAAACAGAATTATGATCACCCAAATCTCCTTTGAATTATAAATTATCACTAAGATACTCTTCTGTGTAAAAAGAAGAAATTACATAATAAATCAGTAATTTAGAACTGTAAATAAAGGAAATGGACACATGTCATCATTCATACACATATAGAGCAGGTGCATTACAGTGAAAAATTATCTTTTCTAGGTTGATGATTTTAAATGTGCCAAATATTAGTTAATAACATTATCCTTTGAGAAGTAAGTAGAAAAGTGGCAACAATTTTGTTTCTGCTATTTATTTTTTGCCTGTGATTCCTAAGAATCTAATGTCAGAACTATACACCCTTACATTTGTTTTTGTTTTTTAATTTTGTTTCCTAGTACTGGGGTTTGAACCCAAGGACATTCTACCTTTGAGCTACATTCCCAGCCCTTTTGATTTTTGTTTAGAAATAGACTCTAAGTAGGTTGCTGAGAGTCTCACTACTTAGGCTGATCTTGAACCTGTGATTCTCCTGTCTCAGCCTCCCAAGACTGGGACTGCAGGTAGCAGCACCATGCCTGGCTCCTGCATTTGTTTTCTAGTGTAAATTTGTCAGGCTTAATTACTAGTGGCAATAAAATAATTTTGAGGAGTGACACTGTTAAGCATTTAGTGAATAATTAAAAACACACCATACAACTGAGTTGATCAGCTAACTCAAATAGGTATGGATGTCAATGCAGGTCAAGCAAATAAAAAATAAGTTATGCAAAGTAATACTTCACAACATTTTTTAGGAGACATTTAGAAGAACAAGAACAAAAAAAAATAATTTCGATGATGCTATATTTAAAAACACACAGATATTAAGTATATTTTTGTTTCTTTTTAACTGCAAGATTTCTTAAAATAAACAGGCCCATGGGCCCTGAATTCCTTGAAAGCAATGGTATAGTTCTTGATTTCCTCAACATATTTTACAACAAAACATTTCTTCAAAGGTATCTTGAGGGAAAAGTTGAGAAAATCTGAATTTAAGAGTATACAGAGCTAGGTATGATGGCACACGTTTGTAATCCCAGTATTGGGGAGGCTGAGATGGTAGGATCACAGGTTCAAGGCCAGTCTCAGCAACTTAGTGAGACCCTGTTTCAAAATAAAAAGAATAAAATCGGGATGGGGTATAGCTCCGAGGTAGAATGCTGCCCTTGGGATCCATGCCCAGCAACACACACACACACACACACACACACACACACACACACACACACAGTGCATAGCACCAGTGAACCACATTATTTATTCTTCCTTGTCTTTTAAAAACTGATCATTCTAGAGAATTAATGAATTGTTGATAATTTGAGTATGGGTTATTGTAAAAGTTTTAACCCCCTCTCTTTCCTTTTAGAAGTATATCTATCTCTTGCTATAGGCATATGATTGCTTTTTCATGGCTCTGAACATGACATAATAACTTCCAGGACCTCTAATACAACAGGGAAGAAAGAAGAGAATAGCATTTCATGGGTTACTGAACATAGTTCTGTTGATTTATGCCCTCCCATCTTTACCCTTATGGAGTCTTTTTTTTTTTTCAGTACTAGAGATTGAACCCAGGGGCATTTTACCTCCGAGCCACACCCCCAGTCCTATTTTTTTATTCTTTATTTTTGAAACAGGGTTTCACTAATTTCCAGAACGCTGAAAATTCTCACTAAGTAACTGAGGCTGACTGCGAACTCGGATCATCCAGTCTCATCCTCCCAAATACTGGGATTACAAGTGTGTGCCACCATTCCCAACTTACCTTTATGGATTCTGATATACCCAGTTCTCACTTGCATCCTTGAAATGACACTGATCACATGGACCTTAATTAGTTATATTACAATTTTCTAGACTATACGCTTGCACACTTGAAATCTCATGGACTTATGGCAAGTCTTCATTATACCCCTGGACCCTTTTTTTTACTTTTTGTTTTGAAACAGGGTATTGCTAGGTTGCTGAGAGTCTCATTATGTTGCTGAGGCTGGTCTTGAACCTGTGATCCTCTTGTCTCAGCCTCCCTAGTAATCAGATTATAGGCATGCTCCACCAAGCCTAGCTCCCCATATTAAAGTCTGCATCATCACATTGGTTCCTTGAAACCTCTCTGATTTCCAGTCAGTCCCCATGCCTAACTTCTCCAGAGTACTTTTAGATGTTTCCTTAGGACACTGAATGCCTTTGAGGAGCCTGGTGCTCTCCCCTCCCCCAACTTGTAAATATCAATAGACATCTGGCTGAGATGGCAAGCTACTAGCAATGCTAGCATTGTTTTATATCTCTGTTTTCTAGTATTTACCTTTCCAGTTCTTGCCTAACAGGGAAAAGGCCCTCCGTGTCCTTTCATTAGAGGAATGATTAGAAAATATAGATAATTTAAAACAGATAAATGATGTGAAAGCAATGGTTAGAATAAATTATATAATCAGAAGTAGCTGTCAGCATTACAAAATATGTATATTGAAAGACATGGTCTAAGATTTAACTTTTTTAAGTTAAAAATGGTTGTTTTCTAATCTAATTCCTTTATTATGCTTTGAGGTTCATACAATATGTTTTTTTTGTCACCCTAGTATTTTATTTAAAAAAAATTCAAGATTGTATTGTCTCTATAGACTTTACCCTGTTTTAGTATAAAACCTCCTAAACTTTTCTCCGTTTTTATAATCTTGATTTATAATTTATTATTATTATTATTATT
>PVLC010044161.1:0-12267 GCA_004027655.1 Graphiurus murinus
AAAAAAAAAAAAAAAAAAAAAAAAAAAAAATGCGGTGCTAGTGTGTCACAGGGGTGTACGCCTGCAACCCCAGCCACTTGACGGCTGAGGCAGGAGGATCACAAGTTCGCGGCCAGCCTGGGCAACTTGGCAAGACCCTGTCTCAAAATAAAAGTTTTTCTTCAAAGATTGAGGGTGAGCCAGACGTGGTGGCACACGCTTGTAATCCCAGTACTTGGGAGGCTGAAACCGGAGGATGCCAGGTTCGCGGCCAGCCTCAGCTGCTTAGTGAGGCCCTCTGTAACTTAGTGAGCCCCCGTTTCAAAATAAAGAATAAAAAATGGGCCTGGGGGTGTAGCTTGGAGGTAGAATGCCCCTGAGTTCAATCCCCAGTACCAGACACACACACACACACACACACACACACACACAAAGAAATAACAAACAACAAAAACCACTGTACTTCATGGGAACAGGACAGACCATTCTGATGCCAGGCCCCTGTTCCCTGGCACCTGCTAGGACTTGGCTCCTTGCACCTGGTCAGGAGCCTCACTACGCCCTTCTACTCCTCCTCCCCATTTCGAGGTGGGGACCATTATTATCTCCACTTCAGATGAAGAAATGGGCTCCGAGAAATCGACAGCTTGGTCACAGTTCTCAGCTCTTCCGTGGCCTGTCGCTTGTGGCTTTTGTTCAGGGTCCCTCTCCAGCCTCGTGGCCCACGGGAATGCCTGGGGGTGGGGGGACAGCCCCTCCCCAGGGGACAGGCCTCTGCTGCCTTGCACCCCCTGGGGAGTCCTCCTTGCTCCGCACCCCATGCTGCCCACTGCCATCTGGCTGAACCCCCCGTCGCTGTCTTCCTCCTAATCTCCTGGCCTCTGGGGCCGACTCTCGTGCTTGGCTCAGTCCCCGCGCCCGGCCCCAGCGGAATGTCTCTTCATTCTAGCGGCTTCAGCAGCCACTGGGAACACCCTTCCTTCTGACGCGCTGAAGCCCCTTTCCTCCACTCCATCTCAGCTACTCCTGCGACCTCATCCCGACCCCGGCACCTGCTCCCAAATCTATCCCAAGCGTCCATTCTCTGGCCACCACCTCCGACCCCTCGCTTGTTCCGAGGGCCCCAGCTGTGCTACCCCTTCCTCCCTGTCCACACGCCACCATCCTGCTCTCCCTGGAGTGGAGCACACCTCTCCCTGACTCCACTCCTCCTCCGCCCCACATCCTTGACTCGGAAATGGCTACGGCAAGAGCACCAGCCATTGTCACCGTGCCGAGTCCGAGTCCCACAGTCGTTTCTGTCCTTGTACTGAACCTCCCAGTGGCAGGGAACACCCTGGATCCCGTTCTCCTTTGCACGACCCGCTGTCTCCTGGCCACCCTGTCACTTGCTCTCCACGGAGCTCCTCTTTGGCTTGATTGCAGGCAGGGCCCCCTCTGGCCCGGGCTTGGCAGAAGGCTCCACTCCTTCCAGGGACCAGAAATGATGGCCAGCGCTCTCCTTTTTTGTTGTGGGGGGGTGGTATTGGGGGTTGCATTCAGGGGCATTCAACCTCTGAGGTACACCCCCAGTCCTATTATTATTTATTTTGAATCAGGGTCTCACTAAGTCGCAGAGTTCCTCACAAAGTAGCTGAGGCTGATGGCGAACTCGGATCCTCCGGTCTCAGCCTCCCAAGTACTGGGATTACAAGCATGAGTTACCATGCCTGCTCACCCTGGCTTTCTTTTCTTTTCTTTTTTTTTTTTTCAGTACTGGGGATTGAACTCAGGGGCATTCTACCTCCGAGCTATACCCCCAGCCCTATCTTTTATTCTTTATTTTGAAACCGAGTCTCACTAAGTTGCGGAGGGCCTCAGTAGGTTAGCTGAGGCTGGCCGTGAACCCGGATCCTCCGGTCTCAGCCTCCCGAATGCTGGGAGCCCCCGCCCTCCCGCCCGGCCGGCCCGGGGCGTCACCTCGCGCTCGCGGCGCTGGGCGTCCAGCAGCGCCAGCTTGTGGCGGGCACAGTCGCGCACGGTGCAGGCGCTGCACACGCCTCGGCCCTCGGTGAGGCAGAAGAGGTCGAGCGGCCGCCCGTGGCGGGGGCAGCGCGCGGCGGCGCCGGGGCTGGGGCCGGGGTCGGGGCCGGGGTCCCGGGCCGCGGCGCGCACCATCTCCAGCACGCCGCTGAGCGCCACGTTCCTGCGCGGCTCGGCGCCGGCGGGGAGAGGCTCGCGGCACTCGGGGCACGCCTTCTCGCGGCGGCTCCACCAGTCCCGGATGCAGTCCCCGCAGAAGTTGTGGCCGCAGGGCAGTGTCACCGGGGCCTGGTAGAGCCCCAGGCAGATGGAGCAGGTCAGCTTGTCCTCTAACTGCTGCGCGTCCATGGCGGAGGCCGGTCCGGCCGCGCCGCCCAGCTCCAGCCTCTTAAAGCAACCCGATGGCGGCGCGCGGGCGCGGCTGCCGGGTGGAGCCAGGGCCCGGAACACGGAAGCGCAGCCGCGGGTAGGGGACCCCGGCCACGCCGCCCGCCAGCTCAGCTCCTGTGGGGGATCTGGCCCCCCGCCTCCTGCGAGGCCCAGGGCTGTCGTGGGTCTCCCCCGGCTCCCCAGCTATGCGGACCTCCCGAGGCTCGGGCGGCTAAAGGGACCGCAGTGGGAGGACCTGCTGCAGAGCCCCAGCGCACAGCCCGTGCTCCGCTAGTGCTCCCTCCCGGCCCGGGCGCTGCGCAGCACTTTTTCCGGTTGCTGGGTCTCAGGCACTGGCCAGAATCGGGCGTCTCCCTTCTCTGAATTGTGCATAATTGTAGTTCTTTACAAGTAAACAGAAGGAAATTCTTACTCAAAGGGCCCTTTAACGGGACACCCAAACAACCTCCAGCTCTCACTCCTGTGGCCCCCTGCTGGGGAGCTTCAAGCTGTAGGATCGGTTTTTTGTTTGGTGGTGGTAGGGATTGAACCCAGGGGCATTTTACTTCCGAGCTACACCTCCAGCCCTAATTTTTTTGAAACAAGGTCTCCTAAATTGATCTTACTACCTGTGCTGAGGCTGTCCTTCAACCTGTGATCCTCCTGTCTCAGCTTCCCAAGTACTGGGATTACAGACCTGTGCCACCATGCCCGGCTTGGATTTTTTTTTTTTTTGCAGTACTGGAGATTGAACCCAGGGGGCATTCTACCTCTGAGCTACACCCCTAGCCCTTTTCTTTCTTTTGCAGTACTGGGGATTGAACTTAGGGGCATTCTACCTCTGAGCTATACCCCCAGCCCTATTTTTTTTTTTATTCTTTATATTGAAACAGGGTCTAAGTCGCAGAGGGCATCACTAAGTAGCTGAGGCTGGCTGCAAATCTGTGATCCTCCTGTCTCAGCCTCCCAAGTACTGGGATCACAAGCATGCGCCACCATGCCCCACTTCTATTTTATTTTGAAACAGGGTCTCACTAAGTTGCTGAGAGCCTCACTGAGTTGCTGAGGCTAGCTTTGAAACTTTCCTCCTGTCTCAGACTCTCAAGCACTGGGATTACAAGTGTGCTGTGTGCCACAGTTATCTTTCCAGGAGAGGTGACAACACCTCCTCCTCCCATTGACCTGCGACTAGATGGCCTTTTTGAGGAGGGAGAAACACCTAGCCATCTAGTGAGGGTCCAGGGCTTGGCCCCAAGTAGAGATTGTGACCAGAGATCTCTACCATGAGCCATCACCCTGTCTTCTCATCCCAAGCATGGGTGAGGGGCAGGGGCAGGAGTGGGCCACAAGCCAGAGGCAGTGGACCCTACTTTTTCTTGTGTCCACTCAGGAGGTGGAGGCGAGAGGTCACCTGCTGGGGTGGGGTGACCCATGAAGCAATACAGCTCTACCAAGGGTCTCTGGCCTGTCCTGAAATACAGACCCAGAGCAGCTACAGCAGAAATCTTTATTCACACCCTCACCACCCCTCACACCACGAGACAGTCTCCTGAGCCTGATGGGAGGGGCACAGAGGGGCGGCCATAGCTTGGGCCCTTGGAGCTGCCTCTCCAGTTCCTGTGGGCCCAGCCCAGTTTCTGAGGTGGGCCACTCAGTAGATGCCGTAGGTGGGCTCATGACTGTCCCTGTACCGGTCCAGGTAGCGCAGGGGCTGCCGGTGGGGGAAGCGCTTCTGCTTGGGGTGGTAAGGGGGCGGCCGCACAAACTCAAACACGGGCTCCCGCATGTCTGCAAGAGAATGAGGCCCAGGAATAGACTCCTGCCAGCTCCGCCCCAGCCCTGGGCAGTGAGGCTGGGCCCACCCGGGGGTGCCCTCTGCTGGCAGGGCAGGAGGGGCCTGTGAACTCAGGCCCACAGCTTTCCTTACCCAGAAGCTGGTGGAAGGTGTGGGTGACCGAGTCGTCCCAGCGGCACTGAAAGAAGGCCAGGCCAGCCGGAGTCATGGCTTCCTGGTGTTTCTTGTAGAAATCAAAAGTGCGGAAGGTCCGTTGCGCCAGCTGGTAGCTGTGAGAAGATGGGGACCCTCTGCGAGCGGGAGGGGGCACCATGGCCCGCCCCTCCACCCCACAGGACGGCAGGCCTCTTGGTGTGGGCCAGCCTCAAGGCCTAGGTCAAGAGACGGGCTGGAGCAAGAGCCGCCACCCTGGGGGAGTTGGTCCGAGGCTCTGGGTGTGTGTGGGGTGCCGGTTACCAGGGCGAGGGGCGGGTGTCCTCGGAGAAGTCGACTGGCTTGTCCTGCTTGAAGAGCAGGAAGGCAAAGCGATGGAAGCCGGAGCCTCGGGCGGGGAAGGGAGGGAGGTAGGGGCAAGTCTCCTGCCCTTCGGTCACTCTGTTGCCTGGGATATTGGTTCTGGTAGAAGGAAAGTATCGGTTAGTCATCACCAGGAGGGGGCAGCAGGCGCGTCCTCAGCCAGTGGACCCGAGGCTGAGGTCTGCCATTCCCTGAGACAGACCCAAATGCCTAGCATTTGATAAGGTAGGAGCCGAGCTCCAGACCCCTTGGGCACACGCAGGCTCGTGAAGGGAGCAGGAGGGGCCCAGAGACTGTCAGGGTGCCAGCGAGGCGCAGCAGCCCCTTTCTAGGCGGAGGAGCGGGGCCTGCCCTAGTCATTCAGGCTGGAGAGCTGCACCACCCTGGGCTGCTTCTGTCTACTTCTAGGTTCTAGGGACTTGCCAGGGAGCTGGCCCAGCCTGGTACTGGGATGGCCAGTGTACCTGCCCAGCACAACTGCCCGGAGGGTGCTGCTGCACAGCCCATTAACTACAGTTGAATAAACTGAAGGAAACCAGCCTCCCAGTTACTGGCTTCAATTACCCAGAAGTCTCAGAGCTGGAGTTGCCTGCCTGATCCACCCCTGCACCCAGCCCGGTGTTGAAGCCAGAAGCCACCAAGGAAAGAGGGCAGCCCAGCCTGCTGTAGGAATGCCCAGGTCAGTAGGTTTGGAGATGTCACAGCTGCCAGAGGCTTCTTGGGGTCCTTTCCCCATCACAGCACCCCCCAGGGTAGGTAAAGTACACAATGGTGACATCTCAGTTTCATAGGGGAGGGTATATGTTCAGAGACGAAGAAGCTTGTGGGAACCGGCCAAGGCTCACGGCTGTCTTCTTTTGTATCTGCCTTAAAATATACTCCTCCAGCCAGGCGTGGTGGCGCACACTTGTAATCCCAGCATTTGGGAGGCTGAGACCGGAGGATCCGGGTTCATGGCCAGCCTCAATGCCCCTGAGTTCAATCCCCAGTACCGCAAAAAAAAAAAAAAAAAAAAAAAAAAAACCTCCTCCATTCCAGGGCTCCTGACATATCAGAAGGCACAGATGAGGGATCACCTCTTGGGTTAATTCAAAACCCTATGGTTGATCCATGTAGCTAAGACTTAAATTCAGGGACAGTCCTTCCCAGGCTCCCAGGGCCTCTTCCATGCCCTGACACCCTCCCCCATGCACCACGCCGCCAGATACTCACACCAGCCAGTGGATGTACTCGGCATCTGGCTCCAGCAGGTGTCCATCTGTGCAGAAACAAACCCCACTAACCACAGGCCCTGGAGTCCCTCCACCCGGCCCCCACCCAGCTCCCTGGCTTGGGAAGGAGGGGCGGCAGGAGGCCCAGGAGCCCCACCTACCCAAGTTGGTGAGCAGCAGTGTCCACAAAGAGCCCTCTTCTGCCTCATAGGTCACCTCTGGGGCCCGGGCAGCCTGGCAGGGAAAGAACAGGACAGCTGTCACTCCCCCCAGGGACTTTTCTTTGTGGAAGGCTACAGCCTGAGGGGGAAGGAAGTGTCTGCTCTCATCCACATCAGGGCCCTTGACAGCTCCTTGAAGAGGCAGGCAGGCAAAAAGATTACAGAAGGAGCCGGGCGTGGTGGCGCACGCTTGTAATCCCAGCATTCGGGAGGCCGAGACCGGAGGATCCGGGTTCGCGGCCAGCCTCAGCTACCTAGTGAGGCACTCCGCAACTTCGTGAGACTCAGTTTCAAAATAAAAGAATAAAAAATAGGGCTGGGGGTATAGTTCAGAGGTAGAATGCCCCTGAGTTCAATCCCCAGTACCGCAAAAAAAAAAAAAAAGATTACAGAAGGAACCAGCAGAGTTGTCTATCTCCAGGTCTGTACCACAAAAGGGACATCTGCCTCCTGGGAAAGATGGGGCTTCTTTTTCCTATGTTTTAAATTACTGTCTTTGTAACTGTTATGGTGTTGTTTCCCAGAATCCCAGAAAATCAAAAAGACACAGAATACAAAAGAACCCCAAGCCCAGGAGCTATGGCGTTGCAGTGGGGTGAGGCTGTGTGCACACAGGGCAGGGAGAAAGGCACAGCGAGCCGAACCTCAGTCGGAGTCACTTCATTGCCATGGTACACGGGCATCAGGTCCTCTTCACCCACAGCATAGGCCACATGCAGGGGAACCCAGGGCACAAAAGTGGCACCGTGGAACAGGTCTCGGTAGAGGCCGAAGTACTCAGCCAAACGCTGCTTGTGGTAAGGCCCGCTGGTCCTCTCCCACTCGGCCCGCACAGCCTCCAGTGGAATGGTAGCTGGAAAGGAGCGAGGCCAGTGAGATGCAGGGCGGAAGCAGGAATGCACCTGGGGCCCATGCCCTGGGAGAGCTTACCTGTACGGAGGCGAGCAGCTCGTTCCTCTTCCACATTGGCTCGAAGCTCCCGGAGGATCTGTTTCCGTTCCAATAACTGTTGGGTTCGGCAGACCTTGGGCGGAGGCAGCCCAATGTCAATTTTGTCTTTGGGATCTGGGTTGGAAGAAGCAGAAATAAGTCTCTTGATTAAACTGCCTGTCTCCACCTAGTCCTCTTACTCTGCTGCCAGTTTTCCCTTTGACTCACAAAACTAAAACACAGCCAGGCGTGGGGTCGCACGCTTGTAATCCCAGTACTTGGGAGGCTGAGACTGGAGGATCTTGGCCAGCCTCAGCTACTTAGTGAGGCCCTCTGCAACTTAGACCCTGTTTCAAAATAAAGAATAAAAAATAGGGCTGGGGGTGTAGTTCAGAGGTAGAATCCCCCTGGGCTCAACCCCAGTTCCGCAAAAAAATAAATAAGCAAATAAATAAATAAAAATAGGGCTGGGGGTGTAGCTCAGAAGTAGAATGCCTCTGGCTTCAATCTCCAGTACCGCAAAAAAAAAAGTTATTTTGAAGCAGAGTCTCGTTAAATTGCTGAGGGTCTCCTCGATAAATTGGTGATGCTGGCCTAGAACTTGAGATCTGCCTGTCTCAGCCTCCCAAGTGCTGGGATTACTGGCCGCAACGTGGAGTATTTTAGGCGCACTGAGGGGCGTCCCAACCTGGAATGGAGGAGGTGTCGGAAAAAAATCTTAGGAGTAGATATTTTATAAGCTGGAACTCTAATATCGGAGGTTAGATTTTACAAGTAGGAGGAGCTGAAAGTCTTTGCGGGACTAACACAGTTCACAGGGATGCGGACAGACCCTCCCTCGCCCGGGTGCAGGCAGAAGTGCCTGCAAAGCTGGTTCAGAGCGGGGGGCGGGGGGGGGGGGATGGGGAGCACGTCTGCGAGTCCCCCCCGCCCACCCCGAGTTCTAAGGGCCGTGCTCGAGGCCCCGGCTCCCGTCGGCGGCCCGCACCTGTCTTTTTCCTGAAATACTCCCGGTAGGTCCGCCACCAGTGCGGGGCCTCCGCCTCCTTCTCCGCCTGGCGCCGGTAGCGGTCGAAGCTGCGGTACTTCTCCAGCCGGTCCAGGTTGCTGACGTCGATTTGCTCGTTGGGCATGGGCCCCAGCGGGGCGGTCCGGCGGCTGCGGGAGGCTGCGGGCAGAGAGCGGGGCGTCACGCCGGCTCCGGCCCGCAGGCACCGGGGGTAGGCGCTGGCTGGGGCCCCCGGGCTCGGGGTGTAGGAGACAAGGAGCTCCCTAGCCCCGGGGCCTCACCCGAGGTGCTGAAGCCTCGCCATGCCCGGCCTCCGGACAGCGCGGCTCGCCACCAGGGCGCCGCCATCTTCCCCCAGGCGCTGGCTCGAGGACCCGGGCAGAGGTGGCCAGAGCAGTGCCTGCGCGAGGACCCGGGCAGGGGTGGCCAGAGCAGTGCCTGCGCGCCCCCGCTCAGGCCAGACTCCTCCCTTCGGGGACGGGGACAGAGGGGAGGAGGTAGGCGCTGTGTGTGAGAATCCTGGAGTCAGACTGCTTGGGCTTCAACTCCACAGAGTGTTACTTTTTTTTTTTTTTTTTTTTTGCAGTACTGGGGATTGAACTCAGGGGCATTCTACCTCTGATTTTATTATTTTGAAACCGGGTCTCACTAAGTTGCGGAGGGCCTCACTAGGTAGCTGAGGCTGGCGGTGAACCCAGATCCTCCAGTCTCAGCCTCCCAAATGCTGGGATTACAAACGTGCGCCACAGCCCCCGGCTTGTTACAGTTTTGAAGGGGAAAAGCAAGCCCAGCAGGTCTGAAACAGGCCTTCCTTCATGCGGCCCTCCACAGGGTAGCCTGGAGAACGTAAGGGGCTAATTGGGCTGCCGGCGACAGCTTCCTGCGGTGACAGCAATGCAGAAGAGTCGCAAGCAGGGAGGAAAGTGCCATAACCACGCGCGTGGGACGTCTCTGCTTGGCATCACAGGTGCCACCTACTCACCTAAGTATGACACCACTCGCCCCAGCCAGGGACCTAAGTGTCCCCCTTGACACATGACCCGTGTTCCCGGATCAGGTCCTAAGGGAGTGCTCTCTGTGACCCCTCACTGTCATGCCAGATACAGTCCTGCCGTCTAACACCATCTCTTTCCCTACTCTTTCCTTTTTATCTGGTCTCCACCCTACAGCCACAGTGGGGTTTCAAATATGCAAATAAAGACTGTAAAGCCAGACAGAGTGGCAGCACACATCTGTAATCCCAGTACTTGGGAGGCTGACACAGGAGGATCACAGGTTCAGGGCCAGCCTCTGCAATTTAAGCAAGACCCAGAGACCCTCAGCAACTTACTGAGACCCAGTCTCAAAATAAAAAATAAAATAGGGTTAGGGATGTAGCACAGAGATACAACACCCCTAGGTAGAACCCCAGTTCTACAAAATAAATAAATAAATAAATAAATAAATAAATAAAATAAATAAAACAAAACCATAAAGCCCTTCAGTGAATGCCCACTGATTGCCCTGAAGACAGTGAGATATACAAAGCCATTTCTACTTGCTCCCTAATTCTCCTTACTCTGTCTGAAGGCCAAGCTCTCTGCCGTGGGGTCTCCCTGCACCACCCTCCCCAGCATGTGCTGGAGAGCACCCACTTATCCTCAGGTGTCTGCAGAAATGCCAACTGATGTGCCCGTCTCTTCCTTCTGGTACGGCTCCGGCCTGGTTGTGCGTGAGGGCCGACTCCAGGCGTGGACTCGCAGTGCTGCTTCCTTGTCGTGTTGGCATCCACTCAGGAAGTGGCTGTAAAGAGCTTGTCTTCCACACTGCTTTGGGGGAGGGGGCTCTTCCAAAAAGCGCGGAGGTACAGAGGTGCCGCTTTCCTCCTCTGCCCTCCGGCTCACTAGGCTGCAGCGTGAGGAATCACTCCTAGACAGAGGCCGCTTAGCAGTCACTGCAATTTTATTAGTTGGTAGACCTGTCCTGGGTCTGCTGGGGACAGCTGCCACTCCTCCAGCGGGCTCGGCACAGCGCCTGCACACGGAAGGTGGTGAAGGCACAGGAACCGCGGCAGCCTGGGTGCGCGCAGCCCTTCATGGCCCCAAAGCTGCCTTTCTCCCCTCTAGGACAGAGGCTCTGGCGGTCTTCCTTCCCTGTCTCTCCCGCCATCACCACGCCTGCTCACAGCTCCCCACTCCCGCTTCTGGTGGGGGCCAGGTGAAGAGGAAGAAGCTGAAGAGGCCGCCGCCCAGGCCAAGCTGGTCAGTGGCTAGAGCAGCGCTGGGAACGAAGTGGGACTTGGTTCAAGTCAGCCTGAGCGCAGGGCCGGGGTGGGAGGCTGGCCAAGTCCCAGGAGTACATCTAACCCGAGGAAGAGGCTGGCACGGCGCCCACCTGTCTCCACCAGACCTCCCACTTGCTTGGCCAGGCGGCCAGAGGCCCTGGTGTCCCCTTTAGTGAGGGACCGTGCTCAGGCAAGGAAGGCAGACTGCTCAAGGCCTCCCTCGAGAAAAGCCCTGCCTCAGACGAGGCCCAGGCACGAGGATCCCCAAGCAGCAGCCTGCAGAGGGAGGGCTACGTGAGCCCAGGTGGAGCTGCGGGCGCCAGACATCTGCGGTGACAGCCTGCTGCAGCACTCCCCGGGGGTGTCGCACAGCGGAGTCCTGGAGGTGTGGGGTGCCTGGCTGCCTTTTGGCTGCAGCACCTGGAAAGAACACCTGTCCCCATGGAGAGCTGTCAGGCCCTCCTCTGGAGAGGGAAGCTGGCGGGTGGGAGGAGGGGAGAGCCCTGGGGTCTGGGCACCGAGGACAGCAGGCTCCTCTTAGGTCGAATGGGAAGTCACATTGTAGGACGCTTTCTTCAGGGTCTCCAGGAAGAACTGTTCGTTCTCCAAGAAGTCGCGGTCCTGTGAGGCAGATTTGGAAGAGTGTTCACGCTTCCGTGCATGGAGGGGCCTCTTGATTCTGGCTGAGGCAGCCCTCACGCGGGGACGTCTCTCTGCTCACTCCCCGCTCCTGAGAGGCTGGGGGGGGAGGGGACGACAGGAAGGAGCCCAGGCGAGGAGTGAGGGACAGGACAGGAACTGTGGTCTCAGTCCTGGGGAGGCCGTCTCCCCGTCTCACTCTGATTGTAAACTGGAGATAAGAACATCTTCTCCCCTACGGCTGGTGAGGGAAGCTCCTGAGGCACATGACCACCCACAGGTTTAACTGAGACAATCGTGTCACCTGCTGCGCAGGGACCCTGGCCAGAGCAAGTCTCCAAGTGGCGCTCTAAGCGGTCTGCACTCATTCTCTGGGAGCGAGGACCAGCCCGCCGGGGCCACAGCGTGCTCCTTCACACCTCTGCCCCGATGGAAGGACAAGGGCCCAAGTCTGGGGCCACTCACCTGCTCGGCCGTGTGCTTCAACAGTGCCAGCTTGGCGAGGAGGTAGGCAGGGCCCTGGCTGGCCAGCGGCTGGCTGCGCTGAGGCGAGCTGGGAGCAGGAGCCGCGAGGGCGGAGAAGGCTGAGGAGGAGGTTGAGGCCAAGTTGTTGGCGGAAAACCCAGCATCAAATTCGGCTTGTTTCTCCAGGGCCTGCTCTTAAACCACCCACAGGTGGGACGGGGGCAAACTCAGGGCACATGGCCCATCTCTCTAAAGCCTCTGATCTTTTTTGTGTGTGTGTGTGGTACTGGGGATGGAACCCAGGGCATTCTACCTCCAAGCTACACCCCTAGCCCCATTTTATTCCTTTATTTTAAAACAGGGTCTCACTAAGTTGCCAAGGGCCTCAATAAGTAGCTGAGGCTGGCGAAGAATCTTCGATCCTCCTGTCTCAGCCTCCCAAGTCCTGGGATTACAAGTGTGCACCACCACTCCCGGCTGCCTCTGATCATTTTAAATGCTCACGTCCTCCTATCTGATAAGTCTATTTTTAGGAATATATGCAAAGGAAACAATCAGGCGAAGGTGCCAAGATGCACAAATGAAGGTTTCCAGGGAGGTGCTGTCTACCGTAGGGACAAAAACCCTCAGTAAGAAACAGGCTGAACTTAGCCGGGCGTGGTGGCGCACGCTTGTAATCCCAGCATTCGGGAGGCTGAGACCGGAGGATCCTGGTTCGCGGCCAGCCTCAGCTACCTAGTGAGGCACTCTGCAACTTAGTGAGACTCGGTTTCAAAATAAAGAATAAAAAATAGGGCTGGGGGTATAGCTCGGAGGTAGAATGCCCCTGAGTTCAATCTCCAGTACCG
>PVLC010044162.1:0-13250 GCA_004027655.1 Graphiurus murinus
CGTCAAGGGCAGCTCGGTAGAGCTGGTAGCGATGTCTGAAGCAGCGTTCAAAGGAACCCAAACTGCACCTCTTTTTGGAAAATGAGAAGCTCTGGCAGCTCCGGATCTGCTCCAGGTGAGGTGTGTGGGGTGGGTAGGTGGTTGTGTGGAGCCGCTCAGGGCTGACCCAGGTGTGGCTTGTTGCTCTGGGCGTGGCTTACTAGCCTGGGCGTGGCTTACTAGCCTGGGCGTGGCTTACCGGCCTGGGCGTGACTGTGTTGTAGTGTGCGTGATTTAGAGGCATGGGCGTGGCTTACTGGTCTGGGCGTGGCTTGGCGTACTGGGTGTGGCTTATACTCCTGGGTGTGGCTTGCTGCATGGGTGTGACTTACTGGCCTGGGAGTGGCTTGTAACACTGGGTGTGGCTTGTTGTGGTGGGTGTGGCTTGTTGTGGGCGTGGCTTGCAGCACTGGTGTGGCTTGTAATGGGCGTGGCTTGCTGCTCGGAGTGATTGTGTTCTAGTGGGTGTGGCTTACAGGCCTGGGTGTGGCTTACTGGTCTGGGCGTGGCTTGCTGTACCAGGTGTAGGGTGTTGCCCTGAGAGGGGTTTACTGGCCTGGGCATGGCTTGTAGCTTGTAGCTCAGGGGCATTCTACCTCTAAGCTACATTGCCCATCCCTTTTTATTTTTTTTAAATTTTGAAACAGGGTCTTGCTAAGTTGCTGAGACTGGCCTCAAACCTGCGACCCTCTTTTCTCAGCCTCTCAAGTACTAGGATTACAGGCATGCACCACCACACCTGGTTCTGTAACTTTTTAAGTGCTGGGCTGGGCTGAGTTGGGAGGTGTAGCCACCCTGTGCACAGCAACTACTGCCCCTGCTGCTCACCATTCTGTGATCAAGTGTCACTTCTTGTCCCCTTGCCTCTGCAGATATGTCCCTTACACACGCCAGCTTTCGGGTGTATCTGGGGTGACTGCCTGGCCCCTACATTGTTTTAGTTCAATGAACCCTTGGCCAATCTCCATCTTCTACAGATGCTGGATGCACTGAAAACATAAAAGCATAGTTTCAGCTGGGCGTGGTGGCGCACACTTGTCATCCCAGTACTTGGGAGGCTGAGACCGGAGGATCCGGGTTCACAGCCAGCCTCAGCTACTTAGTGAGGCTCTCCGAAATTTAGTGAGACCCTGTTTCAAAGTAAAGAATAAAAATGAGGACTGGGGTTGTAGCTCCTCAGTGCTAAAATAAATAAATAAATAAAAATAGGGCTGGGGGTGTAGCTCAGAAGTAGAATGCCACTAGGTTCAATTCCCAGTACTTCCAAAAAAAAGTGCAGTTTCCCAGGTTACGGGGTGGGCAGGGAGTGGACTTTCCACCTTGCCTAGCCCCCCTCCCCCCCCGGTGGCCCAGAGGCACCTCACACACCCTTAGCCTGTGCAGCAGGGTCCCGCTGGGCGTCCTTCCTCCCAGCTTTCCCTGGCTGCCCAGTGGTCCTGTGCCCCTCTTTGGGCCTGCTCCCAGGGCTGTGTGCCTCCACCACAGAGGCCAGTGTCTCAGCCTGGCCTCCCGTGGAGGGTGGGCAGGAGCTCTCTGAGGCAGGGGGCCTGCGTGGACCTGTCTCCAGGCCACTGGGAAAAAGCAGAGTGAATTGTTATGAGCCTGGGGAATCTCACGGGCTCCTCCTTAGCCCAACACCTGTTGAAGAGGGGAGAGGCTGGGGATTATGTCTGGAGGGGATCGATGGTTCCCATGAGTCAGTGGAGCCTCATCACGTCCTTCCTTCAAGCCTGGATCACCAGGAGGCCCCCAGGGCACTGTCAGTGCCTGGCAAGCACCCCCTGCTCCGTCTCATCTGGGAACAGCAGCACCACAGACCAGGAGTGTTGTAGGAACTGGGAGGAGGCCTTCGTTGGTGGGGATTCTCTCACCCCTCGATGCCTGGGTCCATGCTCCAGTGCTCAGTGAGACCCCATCTGCAGGTGCTGAGGGAGGACACCCTTGAGGAAGCCCACCTCAACTGAATGGACATTCAAAGGCCATTCCGCCCAACCACAGCAGGTGCACACCCTTCTCAAATGCTCTCGAAACACTCAGCAGGACAGACCGGTGTCGTTGTAGTCCACTGAACAAGCCTCAGTATGCTTTAAAGGACTCAAATCACACAAAGTTCCTTGACTCTAATAGGATTAAATTAGAAACCAGTAACAGAAAGACCACGGAAAAGTCCCAAAACACTAAGAAATGAAGCAACGCCCTTCTAAGTAATTCATGGGTTAGAGAGGAAGTGGCAAGTGTTTTAGAAGGTAACTTGCATCATCGTTATTCAGCTGTGGAGAGGCCAACCCACCAGGAGATGCCACCATCGAAACTTGGTTTGTTACTCACGGTTCAAGAGGAAGGGGCCCGGCGCACCTGGGGAGGGGTCAGCCAGGAGGCCAGTCAGTAGCATGGAGCAGGTGAAGCCTTCACAGTGCTGGCTGCTGGGAGGAGTGGGCGGGGTGGGGTGAGCAGCTCAGCATTGGCCTGCCTGAATGTTTCCAGCTGGCCCTGGGTGATTAGGGCAGGTGGACATTGTGAGGGAGCCACAGAGGACAGGCCAGGCGAGGCTCCGGGTTGGTGGTTTGCACCTGAAGGGTGAGTCCCTCACTGTCTCTAGGGTTTGGGCAACCTCAGGAGGGGCTGGCACTCTGGGGTCAGCAAAGTCCCAGATGTGATGAATACAGAAGGAAATTAGAAGGTATTTTGAATTTGAGGAAAATTAAACCAACATATCAAAATGTGGGGGGTATGGATAAAGCATTACATAAGATATGTTTTATAGCATTCATTGCTTTAAAGAAGAAAAGACAGAAGCTCACGAATTAATCATCCGAACCAGGAATTAGCAAATCATAGCCCACAGGCCAAATCTAACCCCTTCCTGTCTTATAAACGTAGTTTTGTTGAAAGGCAGCCATGCTTATCCATTTATGTTGTTTCTATGGCTGCTTTAAGACTATAACAGCAGAGTTAAATGACTCTGATAGACGCCAAGGAGCTCACAGGCCAAAAATATATCATTTGCTGACTAAGATATAAGCTAGATCTTAAGAAACTAATAGAGGAAGAATAACCCAATGCAAACAGGAAGTAGGAAATGACAAAAGATCAGAGTAGAAGTCAATTAAATAAGAGACAATACAGAAAATAAATTAACTCAAGTTCTGGTACTTTGACAAAATCAATAAAATTAACTCCTGGCCAGACTGAGCATGGAAGCTAAGAGAGGAGACATATGTTACAAATCCAGAAATTAAAAGGGACATGACATGACCCCAGTCTTAAAAGACCTTAAAAGAAGAACAGAATATTGTGTGTGATTTTCAGCCCTATAGTCAACAATTTAGGAGTGGACAAATGTCTGGTAGGGCCCAGAGCTTTTCTTAAAGACCTTGTTCCACTGTCCTCCGGCCTCCACGGTTTCTGCCGAGAAATCTGCAGTCATCAGCATCATTGTCTTTGTGAAGGAAATGTGTGATTTTCTTCATCTACTCTTGAGAAATTTTCCTTAGCTTTCAGCAATCTGATTGTGATGCTTCTAGGCATGATGTCCTTGCTGAATTCACTGAGCTTCTTGATGTTTGAATTGATACCTTCTACCACATTTGTGAAGTTCCTGCGACCATTCCTTCAAATAACTTTCCCACCCCAATCCTGCTCCTCCCTCTGGAACTTTGGCACTGCCCCAGAGGTCCCTGTGACTCTGACATTTTTTTCTTTCTGTCTCCTTCTTCGGATCAGATATCTTCTGTTTATCTGTCCTTAAGATCACAGACTTTTCTTTCATCTCCTTTCTGCTATTAAATCCACCCATTAAATTTTTATTGGAGATATTGTATATTTTAATTCTAACATACTCATTTGTCTATTATATTTTCTTTCTCTGCTGATAATTATCTTTCACCTCCTATTCTGTTCATTTCCTTTACGTGTGTGTGCATGTGCATTATTGCACAAACATAGATCTAACCGATGCTATGAGTCTGTTTGGATTGTTATGGGGTTGGTATCTTATTGTCTATCCTCCCCCCATTCTCTATTTGTACTAGAGATTGAACCCAGGGGCATCCTACCTCTAAGTCACACCTCCAGTCCTTTTTATTTTTTATTTTGAAACAGGGTCTCACTAAGTTGTGGAGAGTCTCGCTACATTGCTGAGGTTGTTCTTGAACCCGGGATCCTTCTGCCTCAGCCTCCCAAGTACTGGGATTATAGATGTGCTCCACCACACGCGACTCATTGTCTATTCTCTTGAGGATAGTCAAGCTCCCCTAGTTCTCTGTTTTACACCCTGAACATTCTGAATGCTGCGTTGGTGGGCTCTGGGTCCTGTTCTGCACCTCGGGAGAGTGCTGATGGTTTTGTCTGGGCATCCGGCTCTCCCTGAAGTCCTCCGCCTCTGAGGGTGGGGTTCAAACACCAGATGGGTTCTCAGAGCCTTCACCGACTGGCTGTCCCACCATGCGGTTTGCATGGGTCTATGTGCAGAACCAAACGAAGCTCGTGTCTGGCTCTCCCCAGCCCTGCTCTCTTCCTTGTGGCCTCCTTTTCCTGCCGTGTCTGGTCAGGAAGACGGGCTCCTGTCCCAGTTTTCTCCACTGCTGCCTATGCACCCAAGATGGGGCTCACCCTCCGGCAAAGCCATGGAAAAACACCCTATGCCAGTGCAGCTGCTTCTCTGAGTTTTGCAGCCTCCCCAGTCTGCGTATGAGCTATTGCAGACCCTTGCCACAGACAGCGGCTCCTACAGCTATGGCAGGCTCACACTGCCAGGGCAGACTTGGTCCTTGTGGATGAAAAGCTACCTCCCTGGCTCTTTTGGGGGCTCCCTGGCAGATATCCTTGTGACTCACAACTCCTTTGGGGGTCTCTGGTGGAGATATCTGTGACCCATGTAGGCACGTGAAGCCCTCAGCTGGGTGCAGGCAGCCAGGCAGTGCCATCGCAGGAGCTGGTGAGGGCTACGTGTAGCTCTGGTCCTCCGTCTGGCGGGGGAGGCTGGGGCCAGAAGCTGGGTCAGGTGAGCAGGGTGCTGTGCCAGCAGTTGACGCAATGACTTCCTCTCCTGTGTCAACGACAGGGAGACGCCCTCAGGCCCAGGCCACTGCAGAGGCCAGGGCTCACCCAGAGCCCTGGATGGGGGCAGGGGGACAGCTCTGAGCCGGCTCTCAGGACCACATTTCCTGCCCTCTGTCACTTGAGAGGTACCCGAGACCGTGGCAGGTGCCGGGGCTGGAGCCCACGCCGACCTTGCCCGGCGTCCTGAGCTAGCCCAGCTCCCTCCGACGGCGAAGTCCTTGCCAGACCCGAGTCTCCTCTGTGCTTCGTCCGGGAGGTAGATGATTGATGGCAGGACCGATGAGCTCAGAGCCGGCGCGGGCAGCCTGGCCGGACAGCGGTGAGTCAGTGGGAGGAAGAGACGGGAAGTGGAGGCCCCGCCCCCGCCCGCCATCAGGCACGGCAGGAAGGAGGAGGCATGACGCATATGCACAGTGACGGCTTAATGACCCCTGGCTGGAGCATCCTCGGGATGTGCCGGCTTAATGACCCCTGGCTGGAGCATCCTCGGGATGTGCCGGGCTACGGGAGGCTCTGAGCCAACGGGTGCTCCAGTGGCCGCCATGGCCAGGATGCTGGACTGAGAGGGGGCCGCAGCGGCCGCAGGTCCAGGTGTCCCGGCTCCAGCAACCTCCCAGCCCTCAGGGCACAGCGAAGCTCAACTCGACCCCACCTGCCTGCCCACCCTCCCTGTGGGACCCTCCCGGGGCCCACCAGCAGGAGCTGGGAGACCGGGGCAGCGAGCGCCAGAGGGGTCCCGAGTCAGACCCCCTACACGAGCCGCCCATGTCCTCCCAGATCCAGCGACTCAGGGTTTGGCAAGGTCAGAAAAGGACATGAGTATGTGTCCCCAAAGAGACCAGAATAGGAGCAGCATCCCCAGCCTGGGTTCCCGGGACAGAAGGAGAGCTGCAGGGAGGATGGAGCAGGGACACGGGGCCTTAGCCCCACCGGCTCCCTGCCGACAGTGGCTGTCCTCTGTCGCAGGACTGCCAGTCTTCCCTCCCCACTCCTGAGCCCAGGTCTGAGTATCCAGCTCCTGCCTGACGTCCCCGCTAGCAACCCCAGGGGCACCTTCAATTTTCTCATCACGGGATGGGCATGCTCCCACCCCTGCAGGAGCCACCCCACTTCTCCCTCGGGGACGTGGAGACTCGGGGGCAGAGCTGGCTCTGTGTGCACACCTGAGGGACCTGCCCAGCCACCCGGCCGCTGCGCCACACCTGCCTGCACACTGCGTCTCTCTGACCCCTCTCCTGCTTCTTTGGCAAGAGCAGTGTTTGTCCCGGGGCCTGGGGACCCACAGGGTACTCAGGGCAGAGCCGGGGCCTGGCTGCTGGAGGAGTATGGAGCTTCGGACAAGGAGGTGTACCCAGGGATGAACTTCCTAGCAAGCCCTTCAACGTGAATGGCAGGGAAGCTGGGAATTCACCCTGTCTTTGGATTTAACGTTAGGCTCTTGTTCAAATGAGGGGAGAAGGAAGCTTCTTGAGAATTCCCGCTAAGCTGCACACTTAGGATTTCGACACAAGGACGGGTAATGGTGGGGGCTGGCCCCGGGCCCAGATTGTGTGGTCATTTCTGGGCAACAGAGACAGGCAGGGAAACTTCGTCTTTCTGGGGAGGAGTCTGCAGTCCCCAGAGTACATCAGTCAGCCTCAGGTACCAGGGGACGCTCTGTCCCCAGAGGCTTCCTGGGGCTCAACCTGCAGTGCAAGCTGCGGCCGCAGGCATGCGCGCCACCTGGAACTGGCCAAGGGGCGGACGCATCGGGCAAGGTTGAGTGGCATGAAGCTGGAGCTGATGTTTGCTGCTGCAGGAGATGCTTGCTGGCAAGCGTCACCATGAAAGACTCAGGATTTGGGCCTGTGCCCTGGTGGCATTGGGCCTACCTGGACCAACCCCCAATGTGCCAGAGCCGCCCTGCAGCACTGCCTGGATCCGGCACCTGGGTCCAGTTACCACACTGCATGAAAGCACCAGACTGGCTGTGAGATGCCTTGTTTGCTGGTCCCAGTCTGTGGCCAGGGCATGGCCAGGCCCTGTGGGAATGGCTTACATCTGCTCCCCAACATCTGGGGCTTGGTCTGGGAAGCCTTGCGGCTGGGCGCCCAGTCACCTGGAGTGTCTCTGGCCACCAGTAACTCTGCCAGCCGTGATCTCAGCTGGGCCTGTGGGCTGGGCTCTTTTTTTTTTTTTTGCGGTACTGGGGATTGAACTCAGGGGCGGTCTACCTCTGAGCTACACCCCCAGCCCTATTTTTTATTCTTTATTTTGAAACAGGGTCTCACTAGGTTGTGGAGTGCCTCACTAGGTAGCTGAGGCTGGCCGCGAACCCGGATCCTCCGGTCTCAGCCTCCCGAATGCTGGGATTACAAGCGTGCGCCACCACGCCCGGCTGGCTGGGCCCTCTTGAGCAGACATCTTGCGCCAGTACCTAAGAGAGGGCATGGAGCTGGTGGCCTTTATAACCTAACCCTTGGGTCACATGGCGCTGCTTCCGTCAATCACAAGGCCACTGATTCCATAAGAGGGGACGGAGACCCCTCTGTGCAGAAAGCCACAGTCGTGCTGGGGATAGCCGGTCTTGGGAAAACACCATTTGCCATGTGTGCGGCCCCAGCATGCCCAGAGCCACATGCAGCCTACGATGGCCGTCTGCGAGGGCCAGCTGCCCGTCCTGCTCCAGCAGACCCAGCCTTCTCTGCGGTGGAGGCAGAAGCCAAGCCACAGAGCCGCGCCAGGTTCTGTTGTGGCCCCGCAGCCCGGCTGGATTGACGCATTGGTTCTCAAGGCCCTCGCTCAGCAGAAACTGTTCTCTCCGAACCCTGAGTCCCGGGGTAGGGAGGGCTAGCCAAGCAGACACCTGTGGGAACAGGCGGGCCTCATCATCTGCTCCTTGTTAGGAATGAACAGAACACTTCCAGGGACGCTTTTATTTAGACCTGATTTGATTGTGTGTGTGTGTGTGTGTGTGTGTGTGTGTGTTAGGTACTGGAGATTGAACCCAAGGGCATTCTACCTCTGAGCTACACCGCCAGCCCTATTTTTTTATTCTTTATTTTTATTTATTTATTTTTTGTGGTACTGGGGATTGAACCCAGGGGCATTCTACCTCCGGGCTACACCCCCAGTCCTATTTTTTATTCTTTTATTTTGAAACAGGGTCTTACTAAGTTTCAGAGTGCCTCACTAAGTAGCTGAGGCTGTCCGTAAACCTGGATCCTCCGGTCTCAGCCTCCCAAGTACTGGGATCACAAGCGTGCGCCACCACGCCCAGCTATTCTTTATTTTGAAACAAGATCTCACTAAGTTGCAGAGGGCCTCACTATGTAGCAGGCCATGAATATGCGATCCTCCTGTCTCAGCCTCCCAAGTACTAGGATTATAAGCGTGTGCCACCACGCCCGGCTAGACGTGATGTTGAGCCCACGTAGTTTTAATGCAAATAGAAGACACTGTCTGAAATTCTCACTTTGTGTGTGTGTGTGTGTGTGTGTGTGTGTGTGTGTGTGGTGCTAGGGATTGAACCCAGGGGCATTCTACCTCTGAATTACAACCTCAACTCTATTTAATTTTATTTTTCTTTTATTTTGAAACAGAGTCTCATTAAGTTATGGAGGGCCTTTCTAAATTGCTGAGGCTGGCCGTGAACCTGCAATCTTTCTGTGTCAGCCTTCCAAGTACTGGGTTATAGGTGTGTTCCTCCACACCCGGCAAAATTGACAGCTTCCCAGTCTCCAGGCATGGGGGTGCACGTGCGTAATCCCTATACTTGGGAGGCTGAGACAGGAAGAGTGCAGGTTCAAGGACAGCCTCAGCAAGTAGTGAGACTCGCATCAACCTAGTGTGACTGTTTCTAAATAAGAAATAAAATTAGGCTGGGGTGTAGCTCAAAGATAGAATGCCTCTGGGTTCAATCTCCAGTACAACACACACACACACACACACACACACACACAGACACACACACACACACACACACACACACACACACACACACAGAATTTCTCTGGGTTCAATCCCCCATACAAAAACAAAAAAACCAAAAACCCTCCCAGGTGGCTGGGGCTGGGACGCTGATCGAGCCTTCCCTGCCTGTGTTGTGAGGCCCTGGGTTTGAACCCTAGTCCTGGGGAAATCAAAAGAGAGGGAGGAAGAGAGAAAGACACTTCTGGAGAGCACGGCATACACCCAGCAAGCAGCGGCAGAGCCCCACACCCACGGCACAGCCGAGTGGGGGCGGGGGACCCACCCCTGACCCCGCGCTGGGAAGTGCTGGGCTGGGGGCCAGCAAAGCACTCGGCCGTCACGGCGGACCCATTTTTTAACTGGTGTTATTTCATTAGCAGTTTTACTCAGCCGGCTGGCAGCGCCCCAACGCAGGCACCGGCCGCCTCCGTGGCTGCAGGGGCGTGGGGCTCGGGCAGGCATTCCCCGCTTTCATACAGAGGCAGGGTGCACCCCACATATGGCAGCTTTCTTGCCAGCCTGGGGGGCGTCTGGGGAAGCTCGGCTCGCACCCCACCTTCCCAGGCCGTACCCAAGGAAAGGGTGCTGTGTGACTGCTCCCCAGCTCCTGCCCCTGGGGATTTGGACCCTACAGGGGTGAGCAGATGACATGCATCAGAGCTTCCAGTGTCAAAAGTCCCTGAGCTGAACCAGGGTGTCCCCGGCTGCTCGTGACCCACGCCCAGCCAACACCCCGGCCTGGAAGCCTCTACCCTCACAAGAGGGTTCTCCGTGCTGTGTCCGGCCAGAATCCCAGCCCCTTCTGCTCGCCGCTCACAAGCTGAGCACCACGAGGGCCCGCGAGGTGTCCCTCCCCGTCCACACTCATTTTAGGTAATTCGGTTTCCTCTTTAAAAAGCATGGAAGGGAACCGGCAAGCTGTCACCTCCTAAAACAAGCGTCTGATGGATTAAAACAGGCCCCCACGGTGCATTCCACCACGAGCCCCACTTGGATTGCATGTTAAACTCTTTTTTTTTTTTTTTTTTTGCGGTACTAGGGATTGAACTCAGGGGCATTCTACCTCCGAGCTATACCCCCAGCCCTATTTTTCATTCTTTATTTTGAAACCAGGTCTAACTAAGTTGTGGAGTGCCTCACTAGGTAGCTGAGGCTGGCCTCGAACCCGGATCCTCCGGTCTCAGCCCCCCAAATGCTGGGATTACAAGCATGCGCCACCACGCCCGGCTTACGTTAAACTCTTAACGTACTCTCTGCCACTCGGCCCCCAAGTACAGGACCCCCTGCAAGCCCAGGAGGCGCCTACGCTGTGACCGCCTCTCCTTAGTGCCTCTGGCCTAGAAAATCACTTCAGGGCACAGGCGCTGTGTCTCCTGCCTGCAACTCTCAGGCCGGGCTCAGAGAGCAACTGGTAAACCTCAAAAAGACGCTTCAGTGTTACCTCCTCCTATGGTCACTCACGGCAGAGTTCTGGAGCTCCGGGGACAGCCGCAAGATAGTGTCCATTGGGCCATTTGGAGGAGGTGGGGGTCCCTGTTTCGCCTGGGGGACCCCATGTTTTTGGATGAGGCTGGGTTGGGCACATGGCCCTGGAGGTGAATGAGAGTTACTTCCAAGGGGTGGGGCGCAGGCTTGCACTGGGTTTGGAGTCCCACGGCCACCATCCTGGAGAAAAGAGCCATTGTGAATGGGACAGAGAGGAGACAGCTGGTCTTGGCAACATCTTTTTTTCCATCGAAGCCCTTGATCAAGCCATTCCTGAAAGCAGCCATGCCCTGGCATAACAGGAGTTCTCTGGTCCCGCTTTGCTCAGGCCAGTTTGGGTTGGATTTTCCATCACTTGCGACCCAAGGAGACCTGCTTGTGTTCAAGCACCAGGTTGGATGGTGACACAGGCGTGGGACAGGCCTCACGTGGCTCGTACCAGGTTGCAGAAGAGACACCTCATGGTCTGTCTCATCATGAGAACAATCTCGGACACGGCCAAGCCGCCGGGCGTTCTGCAAGGTGACTGGTCACTCAGCACCGTCACCGCCATCCACGCCAAGGGAAGTTCAGGGAATCGTGACAGCCCTAAGGAGCCCAAGGAGATGTCGTGGATATATGTCACGTCGGGTCCTGGGGCAGCAAAGAAAATGGAGGAAAAAACAGTGGTGTCCAGGCCGTCCATGGAGCCTGGTTCCTGCCGTGACGCGGTCAGCGTGCCCTGGGGATGTCAGAGGTCAACAGGAAGCAGTGTGTGCCGGGATCTCCCTGCAACTTGTTTATAAACCTAAGACTGTGTCTGCACACCTAAAACCACTGTAAAGTGAGAAGGGGCCTTTAAAAAGGGAGGGGGAGTCAGGCGTGGTGGTGCACGCCTCTGACCCCAGTACTTGGGAGGCTGAGACAGGAGGATCACAGGTTTGAGGCCAGCCTCAGCAACTTAGGGAGGCCCTCTGCAACCTAGCGAGAGAGACTCTGTTTCCAAATAAAAAATAAAATAGGACTGGGGGTATAGCTTGGAGGTAGAATGCCCCTGGGTTCAATCCCCAGCATCACAGAAAAAAAAAATAAAAGAAAAAGGAAAAAAGAAGAAAGATACCACGGAGGAGACATCATGGTGGAGAATAGCCTTCAGGGACAGCAAGTCTTGGTTCAGTTTATTTCTAGACACTGAGCCAGGGCCCTGGAGGGGAAGAAAGTGTTTAAAAGCCGAAGGTCCTGCTGGCTGCAGTGCAGGGAATGACCGGGGAGGAGGGGAGGCTGAAACCAGGGGAGGAGGGGAGGCTGAAGCTGAGGAGGAGGGGAGGCTGAAACCAGGGGAGGAGGGGAGGCTGAAGCTGAGGAGGAGGGGAGGCTGAAGCTCAGGAGAGGAGGCTGAAGCTGAGGAGGAGGGGAGGCTGAAGCCGAGGACCTCCACCCCAGCTCTGAGCAGGAGTGGGGCTGCAGGGCCGGGCAGGGGAGATGCCAGAGACGGAGAATGCAAAGCCCCCCCACACACACACACACATTCGGGAACAACCACCTTTCTTGTGGGCCCACCCAGTCCAGAAGAGCCGGGGGAACACCCAGGGTGAGAAGTAATGGAGAAGAAATAGAGAAGGCTGCGGCAACGGAGTCTCAGGAACCCCAGGAGTTGGAGGGGGGGGCTCCCCAGGTGCACCAGAGCGGGGGCCACAGCGGAGGGCAGGGTGCAGGCTGAGCCCAGCGCTGCAGGAACTCCTCTGTACCTACCGACCAGGCCGAGCCCTTCCTGGTCACTCCTAGGCCAGAGGATGACAGAGCTGGGGACGCTTGGGAAGACCCAGCAGGACCAGCAGACACCCCGGACAGTCCCCTGCTGGAGGAAGGGTGTTTTCCACCCTCCCAGCTATTCAGGGGAAAATGCCCACAGAGCGCTTGTGGTGGGTGCAGGAAAAGTCCCCCGGAGCAGAGCTACTGGCTGGCGTTGCTGCCCGTGGGCCCTGCTCATTAGCAAGGAAGAGACATCATGTTAAACGGCTCCCACCCAGGCTAAGCGGGTATCAAAGCAGACCTGGCCAGAGCCCTAGGAAAGGCCTCTGGGAAACTGTGGCGTGGAAACCTGGTTAGCAGGCCGCCAAAGGCCGCCTCTTCCTCCGGGATCACAGGGGGGCAGCGGATCCCAGGTGGCCAGGGTTCACAGGAGCCCAATGCCCGCGGCTGCTGCAGGCCGCCTCATCCAGGGCCAGCCCCGGGCCCACCGCCCGCCACGAGCTCGTTACAGTAATCGCTGCAATGATGCGCAACATAAAAAGATCGCTTTCCCGGAAAGCTGCTGACACGCGGGTCTGGGAAAGGGAGGGCCCAGGAGAGGCAGCCGTCCGCACGCTGCCTGGTGGCTCAGACCTTAATCAATCTTCTACCCTCGGAGCCAAAATGCTTGTGATTGATGAAATTCCTCGAGTCAGATCTTTCCTGCGTCTCCCGTGTGTTAGGAACTGCAGAGAGGAGTGCTTTCCTGACAGCGCTGATGGCCCTGCATCCTCCGAGGCTTCCTGTGAGACCCTGCCTCCGACACTCGCCCGGCCCAGCCCCGCCCCAGTCCCTCCCATGCAGCCCCAAATGCAACACAAGCAAACAAGTATTCGCATCTCTGGGCAGCCACACCCATGCATACTTTTCACGGCTTATACCCACGTTTGCCCCTAGGGGTCGCTGTTCCGTACTTCTTATGCCTTTGTTCTCTTCACCCCTAG
>PVLC010044163.1:0-12145 GCA_004027655.1 Graphiurus murinus
CAGGCCCACATTAAGCTAGATTCAAAACACATCTTCTATAATGTGCTCAACATAATCAGTCACTTAAAAAATACCATTTTACCTACTCATATTCTAACTTTTATGATAGGTTTTTGATTTATTACAAATTGGTAGTAACTGAAACTAAACATATTTCAAGAAAGGGAAAAATGATTATGCAGATGCTAGAGAGTTTTGTATGAAAATAGTAAAAAATTACAGCTCTTCATTTAGGAGAGATAAAGGTGAGACAAATATGGTTACAACATAAGCAACTATGGAGTTTAGTGATTTGGGACATATATTTTCCCTCTCAAGTACCCATTAAAAAGAAAAAAGTTAATCAAACTGTAATGGGAAAGAAGATGGGATATAGAGTAGATTAAGAGTTCAAAAAATTTCTGAAGACACAAGGTAAATGTGTTAATGATTCAAAGAGAGCCATGGAATATATTAGTGGTTAATGAACAAGCATATTTCTCTCTCTCTCTCTCTCTCACACACAAACACATACATACGTAATAAAATTATGATACAAATAACAAATTTGTTCATTTTTATTCAATTAGTAAAATATCTGGAAAGATACAAACATTTCCCATCAAGTGGCACATGAGTCATTACATAAAAAGAAGAAACTATAATTTTATTTTATTTTTTAATGTGCTGGGGATTAAACTCAGGGCCTTACACATGCACTACCACTGAGCTACACCCCCAGCCCAAGAAATTATAATCCTAGTTTGTACTTGGCTCAGCGTTGAATGATATCTACATTGTCACAGTGTTTGCTGCTGGCTTTCAAATTGTAGAATCAACTTTAAGGCAAAGCTGACTGATACCTCAGGGTACAGTATAATTCTTTTTAAAGGAATGCTAGCTAAATTTAGAAGTAACGATGGAATATCACCATTTCATTACCTCTTAATGACATAAGTGAGCTAAGTAATGATATTCAATGGCTGCTAAAACCATCCCCCAAACTGCTGATGTGGTTTCTAAGCATTAGCAAGAAAACAATTATAACAGTGTCTAAAACAATTAAATACTTAGAAATAAATCTAACCAAGGAGGTGAAAAATCTGTATGCTAAAAACTATAAAACACTGCTGAAAGTAATGAAACACCGCCTATGTAAAAGGAAAAACATGTCATGATCATCAGCAGGAAGACAACATTAAGATGTCAACAGTCCTTATCAAAATTCCAACAATTTTTTCTTTTTTTGAATCAACCATAAGTTCATATGAAACCCAAGGGGCCCTAAAGTCAAAGCATTCTTAAAAGATTAGAAGATGTATACATTAGAATGTTAGATGTACACTTTTTGGAGGGAGGGGGTACTGAGGATTGAACCTGAGGGGCGTTCTACCTCCAAGCTATATCCCCAGGCCCTATTTTATTTTTTATTTTAAAACAGGGTCTAAGTTGCTAAGGGCCTCACTAAATTGCAGAGGCTGTCCTTGAACCTGTGATCCTCCTGTCTCAGCCGCCCAATTTCTGGGATTATAGGCATGTACTACAGTGCCCAGCTCAAGATGAATGTCTTGATTTCAAAACTTACTACAAAGTTTTAATTATGGAATTGGCCCAAGGACATACATATAGAGCAATGAAATAAGAGTTCAGAAACACATACATGGGTAACCAATTGGTGACAAGGGTGCCAAGACCATTTAATAGAGAAAGGATGGTCTTTTAAATAAATGATGATAGGAAAATTAAATATCCACATATAAAAGAAAGAAGTTGAATCTTTCCTTATAACATATACTCAAGATATATATATATCTCAAAAATGAAAGCAGGATCTGGAACATATACTGCGTACAATGCTTGGAGCAGTATTATTCACAATAGCCAAGAAGTGGAAAACAACCCATGTGACCATAAAATAATGAAAGGATAAACAAAATGCGGTACATAAATACACTGGAATATTATTCAGCAACCAAAGGAAAGGCACTATACATACTACAATATGAACAGACCCTGAAAACATGCTACATGAAATAAGACAGACACAAAAAGTATAAATACTGTGTGACTCTACTTATATGAAGCACCTAGAATAAATTCATAGAGACAAAAAGTAGAACAGTGGTTACCAGGGGCTATGAGGAGAGAATGGGAAGTTATTATTTAATGTATACAGAGCTTATGCTGGAGATGATGGAAAGTGAGGATAGATGGTGGTGATAGTTTCACAATGTATGGCTACAATTAGTACCACTGCATCATACACTTACAAATGGTTAAACTGATAAATACATATGTATTTATCATGTTTTACCACATATAAAAAATGTGAATTGAGCCGGGCATGGTGGCGCATGCTTGTAATTCTAGTACTTGGGAGGCTGAGACAGGAGGACCGCAGGTTCACGGCCAGCCTCGGCTACTTAGTGAGGCCCTCCGCAACTTAGTGAGACCCTGTTACAAAATAAAGAATAAAAAATAGGGCTGGGGGTGTAGCTCGAAGGTAGAATGCCCCTGGGTTCCAAAAAAAAAAAAAAAAAAAAAGATGTGAATTTTGCCACAATAAAATAAAAAACAGAAACAAAAAATGGATGGGAACTTGATAGTGGGAAAAATCAGGCTGACAATCTTGGAGCCCTCTGATGAAAGAGCCAGATATTATGTGCCTCTAGATGTGATGCAATAGGAAATATATGTCATCACTCACTGGACAGTTAATGATGATAAGCAATTATGGCTAACCTTTTTACCTGTGATAATGATACTAAGGTTCTTCTTAAAAAGGTTATTTTCATTTAGAGATTATACTGAAGAATTTCCAGATAGTGGAAAAACCTCAGATTTGCCTGAAAACAACACAGGGAATGGGAGGAAGTTGGTATTGGCATGTATGTTGATACATGGGGATTCAGTACACCATTCTTCCTACTTTTGTCCTTTTTTTTTTTTTTTTGCAGTACTGGGGATTGAACTCAGGGGTATTCTACTTCTGAGCTATACTCCCAGCCCTATTTTTTATTCTTTATTTTGAAACCGGTCTCATTAAGTTGCAGAGTGCCTCACTAGGTAGCTGAGGCTGGCCACGAACCCGGATCCTCTGGTTTCAGCCTCTCGAATGCTGGGATTACAAGCGTGCGCCACCACGCCCGGCTTCTCCCTACTTTTGAATATGTTTGAAATTTCTCATGACTTAAAAAGAAACAAAACAAAACAAAACAAAAACAGGACATCTGAGAAATGGCACCAGAAGTAAGGAGAAACAGGAGAAACAGGGAAGTTATTCTCTTTGTTTTAAATCATTCTCTTTTCTGAATATGTTTCAACCAAATGCATGAATTTTGTTTATGAGAAAAAATTAGGATGTTACATAGAAGATGAACATAGAGTCTTGATAAATTCCAAAATATCTGAACTAGGTGACATCTCTCTTTCTCTTTGTGATACTGAGGATTGAACTGAGGAGTAGTCTACCTCTGAGCTATATTCTCAATCCTTTTTATTTTTTATTTGAAACGGTCTCACTAGGTTGTTGATGAGCTGGCCTTGAACCCCAATCCTCTTGTCTCAGCCTCCCAAGTACTGGGATTACAGATTTGTGCCACCACACCCAGCTAGGTGATATTTCTTAAAGGTAAATGGCATTTTTAAAATAGAGAAAACTTGTGGAAAGTTACGGGCTCAATATAGAAGATTTTAAAGGGTAGTAAAGATGGGGGACTATGTGTGGTCATATCAAGGAGTTTCAAAAGGTTTAAACAAAAATAATAAATAACAGAAAAATGTTAAAAAAGTAAATCATAGCTGGGCACAGTGTTATATGCCTGTAATCTCAGTAGTTGGAAGGCTGAGATTGGAGAATTACAAGTTCGAAGGTAGGCTGGGCAACTTCACAAGATTGTTTAAAAAAAAAAAAAAAATGAAAAGGGCTGGGTGTTTAGCTCAGAGGCAGAATGCTCTGGGTTCAAGGTTCAATTCCTAGTAAATACACACACACACACACACACACAATAGTTATTCCTTGAAAAACCATTTAAGATTAATACCTTTCCATAAAATCTTCACTGGTATCACTTTCAGACAGATCTCTGCTCTACATGGACTACTGGTCAGTTTCATTAGTGAGTTGTTTTTTTTTTTTATGACCTTACACCTATAAGAAAGTAGGCATATAACAAGTTCTGCATAACATATAAGTAAGTATATAAGACTCAGGTTCTGGATCACTTGAATTTTTTAAGAATGCAAATTTTCAAGTAGCATAACTGAAAAAAAAAAAACTTTAGTGGTCTAAACTTAAGAGTATTAAGGCAGATTACAAAGACCAAATATTTTAGATTTTAGCATATTTTCTATTAAGATGAAGTAGAGGCTTCTTGTTTTTGCTCTTACCTTTAGAGTTGCTCCCACCCAAAATGAGTAACAGGTGTCCACAGGTTTATTGGGTCTTCCATGGTAGCCATTCTGTTGCCTCATTATACACCACCTCTTTATTCTGTTCAATTCTTTTTCTGAAAAAACTTCTTCTAGTTTACCCATTAGACATAGTGATGCAATGCCACAAAAAGTAGATCCTCCTGTTAATCGAAACCACACAAAGCTATAAATTTCAACCTATACATGGTTTGGGGGGGTAAGTAATTCTAAAAAACAGTAAAATAAAATTTAAGTGACACCAGGTATGGTGGCACATGCTTGTGATCCCAGTATGTGGGAGGCTGAGACTGGAGGATCTGGGTTCGAGGTTAGCCTCAGCTACTTAGTGAGACCTTGTTTCAAAAGAAAGAAAAAAAAATAGGACTGGGGGTGTAGTTCGGAGGTAGAATGCCCCTGGGTTCAATCCCCAGTACTGCAAAAAAAAAGACAATTTCAAAATCACTACTAAACACTGAAGTCTTCAATGTTAATTTGATGAAGCAGAATAGAACTCAGAACAATTTACAGCTACAAGAAATATTTTACTTATTAAAAAAAGTAAGACTTGGAACAAGACTAAGAAACTTGTTCCAAATTACATGGTTAATGGCAGATTTGGAACTAAAATCCAGGACGGACTACTTAGTCCCTGCCCAAGACTAAATCAACTGAGTCTGATTTTAAGTCCCTTAACGACAGTACAGTTGGCCCTCCTTATCTATGAGTTCGGCAACCATGGATGTTACCAACTAAGGATCAAGAAAAATTGAATCTGCACTACATAGATTTTTTCCCCCCTTCTCATTATTCCAAACAATACAACACAACACGGCATTAACATTAAGTATTAGAATCTTGAGATGATTTAAAGTATATGGGAGAATGCACATAGGTTAATATGCAAATACTACCCCATTTTATGTAAGAGACTTTTGAGCATCCACCTTTACAGGGGTCCTGGGACCAATCACCAACAGGTACTAAGGAATGACTACATCTTCCTCAAGAAATAAAGTCAGTATTTCTTTGGAAAAGACAAAAAATAAAGCTTTCTACTGGCACTATCTGCTGTCAATTCAAAACAATTTGAAAATACTTGTATTTCTCATTTATTATGACTTTACCAAGTGATTTTTAATAATTTCAGCAATTTAAGTGAATTGTTCCTAATATGTCTCATCCCTTACCTTTCCTTTTAGTGTTATAAATCTTGAATAGAAAGGAAAAGTAAACATTATCTCTAGACAATTCAAAGTAGCTATCACACTGAAAGTGTTACTATAAGAACTATTTAATCTTCACTCTTTCCCCATTAGTTGAAAGATCTATGGTAGACTTGAGTAAATTAAAACAAAAAAATAAACAAATTATCACAACATTTTAGAGTAATTTCTATTAAGCAACTATTAATCATATTTCCTTTTCTTTTTTAGATTCCCCTGTCAGGTTTGCCTTGTCTCCCTCTGCCTGTGGTTCAGACTGGTTTGTTACTGACTTTTCTCTTATCCTCTAACCAGCTCTTTAGGTTTTCCTCCATGATTTTGTATAAAATTGTGTTCCTATAATTAATCCTTTATTTTTTGGTTTGGTTTCTCTGATTGAACCTAATACAAAAATGCCTACTCTTGGAGGGTTGGTCTGAGACATGAGATTGTATGTAAATAATCAAATAGTAGCTGGTACACGGCAACTGCTAAATACATAAGCAATTTTGCTCTTAATCTATTGATACAAGATTATAAATTACTGATTTACAGAGGACAACTGGTTTCACTGGCAAATTGCAGACAAAACCATAAACAGAATAAGAGAATAAACACCCCATTATCCTAGATTGCTAGCTTCTCTGAAAAACATCAGTAAATCTGGTATTAAGTTATTCTACATTCCTGCATAGCACAAATTGGCTTGGGAGGAAGAAAAGAATAATGGTGGTTTTAAAAGTATACAGTTTAGTTTATTGAGGAACATCTCTTTTCAACAGTGGCTGTATTAATTTATAATCCTACCAATAGTGTTTAACAATACCAGCTATACTATTCTTGGGTCATACCTGAAGGAAATGAAGTCAGCACACAAAAGAGAGACCTGCATATTCATATTTGTTGTGGTACTAATCACAGCAGACTAGTTAGGGAACAAGCTTAGCTAGCTGCCTGCCAGTAGATGAATTATCCAGATAATGAAATAAAAAAACAAAAACTGGAGGTCATCAAGTTAAGTGAAATAAGCCAGAAACAAAGACAAGTATCAAGTTTTCTCTCATATATGTAAACTAAGGAAAAAAAATACCTGAAAATAGAAGAGGATTTATTAGGAAAGTTCCAGGAAGGGGGACAGACAGGAAGGGGGATGGTGATAGTGGAACAAAAGAAGCTAGTAACAATCAAAGTATAGTATATGCATGTATGGTAATATTGGTCAAGTCCATTGTGTTGTACAATTAGTATGAGTTAATGATTAGGTGCCACAAACACAGAGATGATTGATAAAGCTGATTCCTTTAACTGTGTGCCCACATTATAGGTGTCATAGATATATATACTAGTGGAAAAAATAGGTGAAAATCTGTTCTAATGAGACTGATACAGGTCACTGTTAATATCAGTATCAGTGATATGGAGAAAAATAAAGCCACAAAGGAGGTTAGAAAACAGGATGTATGTAGTTGGCTTACAATCTGAAATAGGGTATATCTGTTGGGTGGTTAGAAAATTTTAATATGAGGCTTATAAAAATATCATTTGAACCAAGTTTTGAAGGATTTTTTTTTTTTTTTTTTTGGTGTTACGGGGGATTGAACTCAGGGTCATTCTACCTCTGAGTTACACCCTCAGCCCTATTTTATTTTTATTTTGAAATAGGGTTTCACAAGATTGATGAGAGTCTTACCATTTGCTGAGGTTGTCCTCGAACCTGTGATCCTCCTGTCTCAGCCTCCCAAGTACTGGGATTAAACCCTGTGACACCATGCCCAGCTATTATGAAGGATTTTAAAGGCAGCCAGGTGCATGCTGGGTGTGTGAGATGGGGGTAGAAGGAAATATATAAAAAAAACAGCAAGTACAAAAGCACTGAGATGCAATCCCAGTACTTGGGAGGCTGTGAGAGGAGAAATACAGGTTTGAGGCCAGTGCATGGTAACTGGACTGGCAGGGCCTTGTATCAAAATAAAAAATAAAATAAATGAGTATGTAGCTCAGAGAGAGAACACTCTGGGTTCAATGTACAGTGCACGTGCACAAACACATGCACACATGCAAGTGTGTGCGCACACACACACCCATACACACACGGCACAGAAATAAAAAATACGAGAATGGACAAGATGGCAAAATAGAGGCACCCAGTGTTCTCTGAGGAGTAGAGCCAAAGCAATATGTGTGCAGTCATATAAAGAGGCCACGGGATAGCACTGGAATTCAACAGTAGAAAGTCAGAAACTTGATAAAATCCAGAGATTAGGTACAAAACCATAACATGAGAAACTAAATGCTCCAGTGCTGTCAGCCTGGCTCCATGGTCGGTGGAGGAGGAATCTCCCCTCAGCAGGGGGTAAAGGTGAAAGAGAGTCCCAGTCAGCTCTGTTGATACAGCAGCTGGCATCCTGCAGCTTACAACTCCCAATACCAAGAAAAACAACAAAACAAAACAAAAAGAAGAGGTCCGGGGTTTGGACAGTGGGCTGGTTTTGGAGAAGGAATTCACTACCTCTCTCAGCAAATGCCCAAGATGCCACAGCAGGGGGCCATCTGGACTGCTCTGGGGGCTAGAAACACCTGCATATTCCCACCTTTCGGACCCTGTGGTTCTGCCAGTGTACTGCCCAGAAGGTAACTGTCTCTTGATAGAGACCTGACCCAGTAGAGTTTGACTCCTGACACAAACCTGCTACAGATCCCACTGCCTTTCTCCCAGCATAGAACTTTGTAGGTCCACTACTTTCCTCCCACTCAACATCCACAGGAAGCTTCCTGTCATGGTTTCCAACAAGCTACAGCTCAAGAAGCTCCAGCGAGAAACTGTCCGGTGCTGACTACATTTTGCTCTGCTCTAGATCATTCCTGTAAGCACCTGGCTCAGGGGAATTTCAATGGGCTTCTGACTGCCACATACCTGAACAGGTATTACAACTGAAATGGCAAGGCACCCCCTCGCCAATGCTGTACCCCCAAGGTGTGTAGCCTAAGCAAATCTGGAGAGAAACTTTGCTCTGCTCTTAGCTAGTAGATACACCTCAGTCAAGAAGGATCTTTTTTTCTATTGTTTTTTATTTTTGGGTTTTGTTTTTTTGAGGGGGTCTGGTTTTGTTTTTTTCTTTTTTTTCGCAGTACTGGGAATTGAACCCAGGGACATTCTACCTCTGAAGCTATATACCACCCCAGTCCTATTTTTTATTCTTTATTTTGAAACAAGGTCTCACTAAGTTGCAGAGAGCCTCACTAAGTAGCTGAGGCTGACCATGAACCCAGATCTTCCAGTCTCAGCCTCTCATGTACTCTCTCTCTTTTTATTTTTTTTTTGGCAGTGCTGGGGATGGAGTCCAGGACCTCACACATGCTAGGTGGGTGCTCAGCCACTAAGCTATACCTCCAGTCCACTTGAGATGAATTTTGCCCAGCCCCAGCGATGACTCACCCCTACTCAAAGCCCTGGTGGGCATTTCCACTTAAAGAATTGAGGAGACAAAAAATTCCCAGCCATAGATCCATCCTCAGGCACACACAGTTAGCTAGGGGGGATATGAGGTCATGCTCTGGAACAGACATGCACACAATATCAGCAGAGATGAATAACATAACTTGCTGACACTACCCCTATACAAGTCTTCTGCATTGGTTACACCACCTTGTCTGATCATACACTGCTGATAGCACTAGGAGTGAGTACCATGGGGGACGGGGAGGGGAGAGGGGTTTCTAGCTGCTGCCTCTCTCTGTGAAGCACCCAGACCTACACAAGTGCCTAATTAGAAGACAGGCGGAACAGCTATGAACAGAAACCCTTTCAAGTAACAGAGCCAATACTAAGAATGCCTGTAGAATCCTCATCGCTCTGTTGTGGGAATAATCACAGAAGGTGCACCCCACACGCTCTGTTGTCTACACCCACCTGCCTGAATTGCTAGAGGGTCTCTGCTCTTACAAGACCTACAGAGATAGTGAGTCTCTGTGACTCTCATATGTTACCCATTGTACCCCAAATCATGAATCACAACCAAAGTAGCTACATGGAGAATATATTATGGGGCTCAGCTGGAAATAAACTCAACATGGCACAATGAACTAAGATACATCCTCAGGAGAAAACTATTTGCTAAGAAAGCCATCCTATAAAAGCAGTAGAGATACTCATTCCAACAGAGGCATGTATCTCAACATGGAAACACAAGAAGTAGGAAAACAAAGTCATATGACATCACCTGAGGTTCATAAATATCTAGTAACAGATAACGAAGTGATGAAATGCCTGGTAAGAATGATTTCTTAAAAAGCTCAACGAAATCCAAGAAAATACGGATAAATAGTTATGAAGTGAGAAAGACAATGTTGACTATGAATGAGAAGTTTAGCAAAGAGCTAGAGATCCTAAAAAAGAACCAGTAAAAAAAAAAATAAAAATCTTGGAAATGAAAAGCTGAAGATAAAAAGTTCAAGTGAGTCTCAACAACAGACTAAATGAAGCAGAAGAAAGAATATCAGAACTTAGGCAAGTCTTTCAAAATTTTACATTCAGAAAGAAATGGAGAAAAAAAAATGAAGAAAGCATTCAAGATTTGTAGGACATCCTTAAAATATCAAATATCCAAATTGCTAGCATACCTAGAAAGGAAGAAATAAAGGTTAAGGGTATAGAAAACTTATTCAACAAATTAACGGTAGAAAATTCCCCAAATCATGGAAAAGACATGGATATCCAGGTATAGGAGGCCTTTAGAATCTCAAATAAACATGACCAGAAAAGAATCTCACCATAATATATTATAGTCAAACTGTCAAAAGTACATGAAAAAGAGTTTTAAAATCTGCAAGATAAGTGCAAGTCACATGAAAGGCAAACTTCTTAGACTCACAGCCGATTTCTCAGCACAAATCCTAAAGGACAGAGGGCATGGGATGATGTATTTCAAGTCCTGAAAGAAAATGAACTGCCAACCAAGATTACTAAACTCAGGTTATCCTTCAGAATTGAAGGGAAAATAAAGATCTTCCAAGACAAGCACAAACTAAGTGAATTTATGACCACTAGAACAGCCTTACAAAATATGTTTAAGGAATTCTTAGACCCAAAAACCGAAGATAATTACAATGATGAGAGCATATAAAAGACTAAATCCCACTAGAAGAATAATTATGCAAATGAGAAACAGGAAAAAATAAAACATTGTTAATATAATAAGTCATCAAACTATTAAGGTAAATAAGAAAACAAAAAATGAATATTCAAACCAACTATATGAAAATTAAAAAAAAAAAAGACACGTCCATTACTTTTCACTAATAACTCTGAGTGTTATTAGTGAAATAACTCTGAAAGCTTTACTCTGAAGGCAAGGCTGGCTGAATGGATTAAAAACAAGACCTAAAAATACGCCTACAAGAAACTCACCTCACCTGTAAGGACACACACAGACTGAAAGAGAAAAAAATGGAAAATAGTATTCTAAGCAAATGGAATCTCTAAACAAGCAAGAGTAGACTAAGACAAAAACAACAAAACAAGGTCATTATATAATGATAGAAGGAGTGAGCAATTCATCAGGAGGATAAAATGATCACAAATCTACATACACTGAATGTTGGAGCACCTAGTTTTACAACACAAATACTATTAGGCCTAGAAGCAGAGCTTAGGCTCCAATACAGTAATAGTGGGGGATTTCAATATCTCACTCCCACCAACATTTCATTCAGATCAACAAAAACGTCAGAGTTCAATCACACTATAGATCAAATGGACTTAACAAACATTGACAGATATTTCATTCAATAGATCCAGAATACACTCTTTCATTAGCATATGGAACTTTTTCTAGAATAGACCAGAGGCCACAAGACAAGACTTAACAAGTCCAAAAATATTGAAATAACATCCTGCATCTTTTTTAAATCACAATGGAATAAAATTAGAAATCAAAAGAAAGAGAAAATGTAGACACTATATAAATACATGGAGACTGACCAACATACTTTTGAACAAACAGTGGGCCAGAGGAAATCCGAAGAAAAATTTAAAAATTTATTGAATTGAAAATGGAAACATACCAGAATCTATGGATACACAAAAGCAGCACTAAGATATATACATATTTACTCAAATAAATAAAACCTAATGATGCATCTCAAAGTCTCATCAAAAAACAAACCAGAGACCAGCAGAAATAAATGAAATACAGACTAAAAGAAAAATACAAGGGATCAATTAAACAAAGATTTAGTTCTTAGAAAAAATAAAACTGATAAAACATTTAGTTAGACTAATCAAACAAAAACAAGGAGAAAGAGTAAACACACATGGGAAGACCCAAATAAATAATATAGAGATGAAAATGGAGATGTCACAATTGATACCAAAGAAATTTAAAGGATCATTAGGAATTTAAAAAATTATATGCTACCAAACTGAAAAATCTAGAAGAATGGGACAGATTTCTGGACACATATGACCTGCCAACTGAACCAAGAAGATATAAAAAAAAATCTGAATAGACCAATACCAATAACAAGTAATAAAACTGAATCAATGATAAAAA
>PVLC010044164.1:0-12263 GCA_004027655.1 Graphiurus murinus
CCTCCAAGTTACACTTCTAGCCCTTTTAATTTTTTTTTTTTTTTTTTTTTGAAACAGAGTCTTACTACATTGCTGAGGGCCTCACTAAGTTGTTGAATTTGACCTCAAACCTGCAATCCTCCTCTCTTGGCCTCCCAAGTACTAGAATGACAGATGTGCGCCACCAAACCTAGCTGCATTATCCATTTTCAAATGGAGAAAAAGACTATGGTAGGAAAGATAATGGAAGGAATCCATCCAGGATAATGGAATACATTCTGCCAGATGAGGCCGCATTAGTGGGCTGTGTCGTTCTGCGGGGTAGAGAGGGCAAGGAGTGGAATGGGAAGGCGTCCATGTGAGTGCTCAGGAGATTGTGTGCAGCTGACGATTCAAAGCTGGGGCTCCAGCTGCCCTTCCCCCCCCACTACAGTAGTAGTGTTCAGTTAGGGTACAGAGTACCCTAACTTCTCTGACCACACTGTGGACCTGCTCCACAAAGAGCCCCAGACCTGCCTCTCGTTCTCTTCACTGCACCTGCCCCTCTTCCGCTCCCTGGTTGGGCTGGAATGTCCCCACTTAAGTACTCAAGAGGCCTTCTGCAAGAAACACGGCGGCTTTGCATTCTGCCACTTGGATCCCTGCCCAGTGTCTGTCTCCAAGCATCTCTACGTTATTTTGGGAATGGAAAAACTAAACACGGTATGGATTCTTGGAAAGACAAGGTGATTACTCCTCAGCTTGGATTCAGAAAACAGACACTTGGATGCTTCCCTTCAACAGGCATTCCAGACTCAAGAAGAACCAGACAAAAGTCAAGAGCTGTGTTGGTGACGTGATTGCTGTGTGTACCTCATATAAGTTGTCATGGGGTTTAGAGCAAATATAGTCAAGCACATTAGCACTTATGTGGAAGAAACTAATAACAGGATGGTGACTGGGGTGTTCTACCATTGAGCTATATCCTCAGACATTATTATTTTTTATCCCCAAAAGTAAGTTACCTTTGGACTTGCAATCGTGTGCCATGTCTGGCTAGACTCGTCTAAACAGGCATTTAATTCTGTTTTATATATACCTTATATACGCCATTTGGAGGAAATTTTATACAATAGTTCAAATAATTTTGTGCATGAAATAAAAGTTTCTTGGTGTCAAATTCTCTACTTGTGGCATCAAAAATTTGGATTTTGGAGCTGAAATTACAGAGTTGGGGTTTGGGGATTAGAGATTCTTGGCTGTATCATTCACCCATTAATGGGCGCTCGGGGCTGCTTGCACCTTTGGGCTTTGTGAATAATACTGCTGTGATATGGGTGTACATACGCCCATGTGGGTGTTCATGCATTGAGGTGTATTGCACCCATTCTTTTGGGTAAATACTCACAAGCAGAATTGCTGAATCATAAGGTAATTCTATTCATTATAGAATTGGAAACTTTGAGTTTTGCATCATGAGAATATATTATCTGTTCAAAATGATTAAAAGTAGGATGTTACAGACTAGCTGAAATGCTGTGTGGAAGGAGGACACTGTTACAAGTGTTGTTGATCTCAGCTGTGATTTTGCCTGCAAGCCAAGGCCATGCTTGGGGCTTCATCAGCCGCTCTTCCTGCCGCACTGACCTTACCTGACCTTGGCCTTCTGCTGTGGCCATGACTGGAGCTTATAGCTCTGCCTCCACAGCTGAGTCAAGGTTGGGTTGAAGCTGAGTTGTGGCCATAGAAAGGTTAGGAATTTATCTAAGGAGCTTTGAGGTCTCTACCAATAGCTCTAGTCTGTACAACTCTCCTAGGATGTCAGGATGAAATCGCTCAGGTCCAAGCTTTACTTTTGCACTAAAGAACGAAGTCCATCACCAAGGAAGCACTCCAATACAACATTTGGAAAATTGTCTCACTTGACACAGTCTTTCTTTTTCTTTATTTTTCTGATGCCCTTTGTTTCTTTTTATCTATTCTTTCTTTCTGTATGGCTTTCCTTTCTTCCTCCCTCCCTCCCTCCTTCCCTCCCTTCCTTTCCTTTCCTTCCTTCCTTCCTTCCTTCCTTCCTTCCTTCCTTCCTTCCTTCCTTCCTTCCTTCCTTCCTTCCTTCCTTCCTCTTCTGGTGCTAGGGATTGAACTCAGAACCTCATACATGACAGACAAGCTCCCTATCACTGAATGACATCCCCAGCCTTCAACATATATTTTGAGGTATTTATGCATTCACTCATTCTAAGCATTTTCAATTTTTAAGAGAAAAGCACACTGTACATGGGAGGCTGAGACAGGAGGATCACAGGTTTGAGGTTAACCTCAGCAACTTAGTGAGACCCTGTTTCAAAATAAAAAATAAAATAGGGCTGGGGGTTTACCTCGGAGGTAGAAAGAACACCCCCAGGTTCAATCTCCAGAGAGAGAGAGAGAGAGGTATTTGTTTTCATAAAACCTTAATATCCTGGTTGGAGAGGGTTTGGTTTAGAACCTGCAGTGCTCCTGAGTGTTAAACATATAAAACTAAAGGAGAAACACTGTTTTGTTTGTTTTATAATTGTGTTATTGGGATGTAATTCACATACCATATAATTTACCCACTTAAAGTGTATAGTTCAGTGGTTTTTAGTGTTTTCATAGATTTGGGCATCCATTACTCAATGTAATTTCATAACATTTTCATCACCCTCAAAGAAATCCAATATACATTAGTAGTTTTTCTTTGTTCTAACCCTTACTCTACCCCATCTGCCTAGCTCTAGGCAGTCATTAATCTACTTTCTGTTTCTATAGATTTAGCTCTTATGGAAAATGTGCATAAATGGAAAAATATAATATGTGGTCCTTTATCACTGGCTTCTTTCATTTAGCATATTTTGGAGGCTTACCCATTTTATAGCATGTACCAAGACCACATTCCTTTTCACGGCTAGAAAATATTTCATTGTATAGATATATCATATTTTATCCTTTCACCTGGATATCTGGGTTGTTACCACTTTTGTGTGTGTGTGTTAAATCATTTTTTTTCTTTTTTTTTAATTGGTGCATTGTAATCATACATCTTTGTGAGGTACAAGCTTTTAGAGGCATGCACGAACACATCTGTCATTTAACCCTTTCCCAATTCCCACCCCACTCCCTCCCAGCTCTCCCTCCTTCTCATGTTCAGTTTAGTGATTAATTTTGATATGTTTGTGAATGTCCGTCATGTGCATTAGGTTGTTTCCTCCCCCTCATCATCACCTTCAGTTAAGTCACCTTCTTTGCTCATCTAAGGTTTCTCCTTCTCCATCTAGAGCTCCTCTTATGAACCATTTTCTCCCTAGATTCCGCATATTAGGGAGAGCATCCGATTTTTTACTTTTTGTGACTTACTAATCTCACTTAACATAATGTCACTTTCTGGTTATTATGAATAACATCACTATGAATATCTGCGTACAAGTTTTTGTGTAGACCAAGACTTTCATTTCCCTTGGGTATATAACTTGGAGTGGGATTTCTGGGTCATATTCTAACTCCAGGTAAAATGTTCAACATTTTAAGGAACTGCAGAACTGTTTCAATGTAACTACCCCACTTTACATCCCTACCAGCAATACATGAAAATGCCAACATCTGAATTTTTTCCCCCAACACTTGTTATTGTCTATCTTAATTCTAGCTAACCCAATAGGTTGGAGTAGTACTTTACTATGTTTTTGTTTATCCCTAATGACTAATGGCGTTGATCACTTTTTTATATGCTCATTGGTCCTTTTTATATCTTCTTTGGAGAAACATCTATTCAGATCCTTTAATCATTTTTAAAAATTAGTTTGCTTGCTTCTATATGACTGAGTTGCAAGAGATCTTTAGAATATAAGTTCTTTATCAGATATATGGTTTGCAAAAATTTCTTCCATTTTGAGTACTCTCTTTTCACTTTTTGTATGGTATCCTTTGAAGCACAAAGCTTTTTTATTTTGACAACATCCAATTCATCTGGTTTTTTTTTTTATAGCTCATATGTTTAGTAGTGTGTCTAAGAAACCATTGCCTAACCTAAGATCTTGAAGATTACTCCTATATTTTCTCCTAGAGGTTTTTATAGTTTTAGCTCTTACATTAGGGTTTATGAGTTTTTTTTTATATACTATATAACCAAAATATTTTTGAGTTAATTTCTGGTGTCACATAAGGTAGAAGGTCCAACTTCAACCTGTGTGTGTGTGTGTGTGTGTGTGTGTGTGTGTGTGTGTGTGTGTGTGAAAGAGAAAAAGAAAGAGAAAGAGAGAGAGAGAGAGAGAGAGAGAGAGAGAGAGAGAGAGAGAGAGAGAGAATGTGTGGTCCTGGGGATTGAACCCAGGGGCATTCTACCTCTGAGCTACACACCCAGCCCTATTTTATTTTTTTGTTTTGAAACAGGGTCTCACTAAGCTGCTGAGGCTGGCTTCCAACCTGCTATTCTCCTATCTCATTCTCCCAAATACTGAGATTATAGGTGTGGGCCACCACACCCAGCTCCAGTTTCATTCTTTCACAGGTGGATATCCTAGCACCATTTATTCAAAAGCTATTCTTCTCTATTTGTTGGAAAGTGAATTCTTTCTACCATGGAATTGGCTTGGCACCCTTGATGAAAGTTAATCGGCCATAGCTGTATTTATTCTGGTCACTCAATTCTGTTCCATTGATCTGTGAGTCTCTCCTGTGGCAGTGCCACACTGGGCTACACTGTCTTAATTACCATTCCTTTGTAGTAAGTTTATGCTTTCTTGGTCATAAATAATTGAGGCCCTTGCCTTAGCCATGCTTGTGGTAGTAAAGTGTCCTGTCCTGTATTTTATTTAATTCTTACAACTCCATGGAGTAGGATTGTTGTTTCAATTTTAAAGCGAGGAATAGGGGGTGTATATAATTTTAACAATTTCCCCAAATTCACATTATCTTTGGTCTCCAGGCTGATGTAAGGGTAGAATTTACAGACTAAGGTAGGGATTTATTCTCTAAATATGTTCATAAGGTCTTACAACCTCTCTCTGCAATTGTTTCAGAATAGACCTTTCTAGATTCTGGAAAGGTCCCCTTAGCTTTGCAATTCTTACCTATGATTGTTAACAGTTTTCCTTAAATGAAGAATTTCCCAAGACTATTCGTTATTAATGACTTGGTGACAATATTACATAGCTGTTTCTTTGTGAACTGAGGTCCTCCTACTGTACAGCACAGACCAGAATGTATCCAGGTATCTGGAAATTCGTCTACATAGCCCAAGACAAGCCAGAGACCGTTGCAAGACCCTGCTCTCCAAGCTCTCACCTCCAGAGAAGACCCACTCCTTCCTCCAGAGCTGACCTGCACAATTCCAGGCAAAGATTCTGTTGATTAGTTGGTATCATGTGGCCCTTAAAATTGTCAATGTGAGCTTTCTGGTTACACTGAAAGAGGATTTATTTACAGAAAAGTCTCTTCAAAAGTTGACTTTTGGAGCTGGACGTGGTGGCCCACACCTGTAATCCCAGGACTTGGGAGACTGAGACAGGAGGATCCCAGGTTTGAGGCCAGCCTTAGCAATGAGATGTGGTACCATCCTAGCAAATTAGTGAGACCCTCGGCAATTTAACAAGACCCTGTCTCAAAATAAAAAAATAAAATAAAATAAAAAGGGCTGGGGGTATAGCTCAGAGATAGAATGCCCTGGGTTCAATCCCTAGTATAAAAAACAAAGTTTACTTTTGGTTCAAGCAAATAATTTTCAATTTATTAGAACCATAGTTCTTGCAGAACTTTTTATTCTATTTATAAATCTACCAATTGTTAACAGTCACCTATTTTTCTATTCTTTATTTTGAAACAGGGTCTCACTAAGTTTTGGAGTGCCTCACTAGGTAGCTGAGGCTGGCCACGAACCCGGATCCTCTGGTCTCAGCCTCCCAAATGCTGGGATTACAAGCATGCGTCACCACACCCAGCTGACTTTTTTTTTTTATAACCTCAAACAAAATCAAATAAAATCTTATACCCATTAGCAATATCCCCAACTTGCTCCCACCCTCAGCCTAAGTAACCACTAGTTTATTTTCCTTCTCATTTGCCTTTTCTGATATTTTGTATAAACGGAGTCATGTAATATGTGGTCTTTTGATGACTGGCAGCTTTCATTTAGAAGAATGGATGTTGAATTTCATTAAAAAACCTTTTCAGGAAATATTAAGAGGAATATCCTACATTTTGATGTGGACATCTCATGGATTTTTCTTACTTGCCACAGTAAAGAAGTCATTCTATTGGCATGGACCACCATGATGTGGGGCCTATGAGACACTTACTAAAGGCCCCCAAGTTAGGGCCCCAGACTCCATGTCTACACATGGGGGTGGGGTTAGGCATGAACATGCAGCTTTGACTAGGACATGGTTGGAGTAGGACAGAGTGGTCCCTGGAAATGGACAGACAAATTGACAATGACTTTTTAAATGATGCTGTCTTGTTAAAGTCCTTCAAGCCAGGCATGGTAGTGCATGCCTGTACTCCCAGCATGTAGGAGGCTGAGGCAGGAGGATTGCAGGTTCGAGACCAGTCTCAGCAATTTAGTGAGACTCTCAGCAACCTAGCAAGACCCTGTTTCAAAACAACCACCACCACCACCACCACCACAACAACAAAACTCACAAAAGGCTGGAGGTGTAGCCTGGAGGTAAAATGCCCCTGGGTTCAATCCCCAGTACTATAATAAAATAAAATAAAGCCATTTAAACTCCCCATACCCCTCATGCTTTCCTGAGTCACAAATGAAGTTGGACACAAAATGTTGCTGTGGTGTATTGGGAAGGAAATTGAATTAGAAGTCAGGGGACCTAGATTTTTGCTTCTGCTTTGCAGTTAGAATTTAAAGAAGTCATTCTATATCTCTGAACCCCTTTTCCTTTTTGATACGGGGTCTACTGCCCAGCCTCTGAGTAGCCAGGACTATGGGCATGCACCTCCACACCCTACTATCGCTGGACTGACTACAAGTTCTTCCTATGTATTTTTTTATTGTTTTATAGAACTGGGAATTGAACCCAGGGGCATTCTACTTCCGATCTGCACCCCTAGCCCTTTTGTTTTGTTTTGAAACAGTCTCACTAGGTTGCTGAGAATATCTCTGAGTTGCTGAGAATATCTCTGAGTTGTCTCAGCCTTGTGAGTACAGGGATTACAGATGTTCACCACCACACCTAACTAAGTTCTTCATCTTTCATTGGTTAAATATAATTTCTCAGAGCCAGACGTGGTAGCATACACTTGTAATCCTAGTACTTTGGAGACTGAGACAGGAGGATCCCAGGTTCAAGGCCAGTCTCAGCAATTTAGTGAGTTTCTCCACAATTTAGTGAAACCCTGTTTCAAAATAAAAAATAAAATAGGGATGGAGGTGTAGCTCAGAGGTAGAATGCCCCTGAGTTCCACCCCCAGTATACCACACACATACAAAATAAATTTAAAAAATTAACTGCTCAGCATGGTTGCATGAGATAATGTGCCTGAAGTCTCATGGGAACATTAGGAGACAGAAGGATCTTTCTTGTGCTAATTCTGGATGTCTTGCATGGTTGTTCCATAGACCACTGCTTTCTGGAGCTGTTTCCAGATTTAACTCTCAGTTAAGTTTACTTTACAATTCCATTTACCTGCTCTGTGCTGCCATTGGGGTCTCTGCCTACAGGGTCTACGGTGGGTGGCCTTATTTTTAAATTTTGGCCCCCAGGGACTTCAAAGGCTTTGCCCAAACTGTCTCCATCTACTACTTCCAAGGGACTGAAAGCTCCCTCGCCCCGGCCGTCCAGGGCCCACCCACCTATCCCAGCCAGTGGTTTGGCTATATCGGTCTCCTCAGAGGTCTGCCATGGTGAAACTCATCAGTATTCATAACTTGAGCAGCAAAACCTCTGGGGGAGGAGGGGACAGAGTTCCTGCTCTCTGGGGCTGGAGTTCTGCAGCTGACAGAACACACAGGCTCTGTGAATGGGACACCTGATATTCCAGCCACAGGTAGCCCGATACCAGGGCTTCAGGGCCCTGGGTTCTCTTTCAGCTTCATTTAACGCGCACGCGCGCACACACACACACACACACACACACACACACACACACACATACAAACACACGCACATCTTTTTTCTTATTTTCTCATGGGGATGATTCATAATTAGGATATTGTATTCAAAGGAGGCCAAGGAATGGTTTTACAACATCAAGAAGAGAGTAAAGATCTCTATATTGCTGGCATTTAGAAGTATATCTTAGAACTGGAAATACTTTGGACATAATGTAGGCTAAACCCCTCTCCTCATCCCACACCCATTAATGGAAAAGACTGAAGCCCATAGAGGTGATGGGACTTGTCTAAGATCTCTAAACACAGGAAAAGTGAAGATCGTTTATTTATGCATTCATTTAATAAAAGTTTATTGATTCCTATTTCCTAGGAACCATCTAGGGGATGAGATTATAGGATTATTTAGCACAAAGTCCCTGCCCTCATGAGCTTATATTTGTTGAACTGTCAGGGGAGACTATATAAAAAATAATGTAAAGCCAGGCATGGTGGTGCATGTCTGTAATCCTTGTACTTGGGAGGCTGAGATAGAAGGACTGCAGGTTTGCGGCCAGCCTCAGCAACTTAGCAAGACTCTGTTTCAAAATAAAAAAACAAAATAGGAGGGTTTGAGAGTATAGCTCAGAGGTAGAATGCCCCTTGGTTCAATCTCCAATACTCCCCCCTCCCATCCCATGTAATGTCAGATAAGTACTAGAAAGAAACCCAGAATAAGAGGATAGGGGGTAGAGGGGAAGAAGTGTATATCAGTGAAGGTTTCTTTATAAAGTAAGTGAAGAGTGTTACAGATACAGAGAATGGCAGGTGCATAGGCCCTGGTGCTGCAAGGAGGCCCATTGATGAAGATGTCTGGATTTGCCATGCAGACCTCCTTCATCATACACTCTCTTCTGAGTCATTAGGGACGTCCAAAGGTGCTTCATATCACATACAATGTCCAGGTTTGAATGTGACTGTAGGAACCCAGTAGTCACTGCACTGCCCAGGTGGGAATAGAATTTGTGTTCCCATGTGTCCTGACTTTTCGGTTGTGGTTGTGATATCTTACATAGAGAGATGCACACAGATCTTCTATGTACAGCTTGGTGAGGTTTTGCATATGTATATACCCGAGACTCCATTACCTGGAGCTTATCAGTCTTGAAAAAACCCAACCTGTGGGGACCCCTACAGTGCAGTCTACAAGGGCCAGCTGTGCCGAGCAGGCCAGATGCTCTGCTGGTCTTTCCTTCACTTTGACTAGGAATGCTTATCCCCATCTCTTGACTATATTTGGGGACTGGTGGTCCTCTCTTTTATGAAGTTGCTGAAAGGAAGAACACACACACACACACACACACACACACACACACACACACACACACACACAGAGCCTGGGATCTATGTGTTAGTCTCTGAGCCATGGCTTTGGAGTATAATTGCTGTTCTACTAAATATACCTGCTGCAAGGGCCTCCTCCTCCCACAGGCCTCCATCAGTATCTGTAAACACGGCCTTAGAAAGTGTGTATGTCTTTTAAAGTTTCCTTGCACGTCTGACCAGCACCTCAGACAAGGAGCTCCTTAGTCAGGGGCAGATAACTACTCACACCATTCCAAACAACCTCTTTTGTTATTCAGCTCTTTCCTAAACAGCTCTGTTTCAGAAGGGTCAATGCTTCACATTTGCTTAATTAAAAGATCTATTCAAGAAATGTCCCCAGAACAATGGAGTAGTTTCCACTCCAAGGTGAATTACAGCTTTGACTTCTACAGAAACTTGAAACTGCAGAAAGCTCTGAGATTACAAGGTCTCTCTCTCTTTCTCTTACACACACACACACACACACACACACACACACACACACACGTTTGTAGGGCTCACTTTGTTCCATACATATGTATAGCTTGTTTCCCCTATAAATTTATGAGCTATAAATAATTTTTAGGGCTGTTGGCTTGAATTGTCTTTTGTGGGATCTGCATTATAAGAAGTTCTCAGTATTTAATTTCAACAATGAGAAAAGTATGGCCGCAGCCCTTCTGTTTAACAAATAAGCCTGTCTTGGGGCCAGAGGCTTTAGAAATCCTTAACAACCAGTCTGCACAATTATTTCAGAAAAATGCAGGGTCTGATTTGCCCAGCTCTGCTCAGAGTTTCATTCTTTCTTTTATTTGTTCTCTTAAAGAAAGAAAAATAAATAGAAATCTCCCAGACAGTCTGCACAGGACAATATTCCCCTGGTAGTTACCAAGCATCCCTTTCTCCTTGTGGGAGAAAAACCTGAAATAACCCGAGAGTATGGAACCCAAAGTCTTAAAGTTTAGAAGAGTGAGTTTGGGGATTTCTCTTAGATATTTTGGGTCTATAAATCTAAATATTCCACACCCAGATTCACTTGTTTTTCTTGGGCTTTGTTCTCTTGCTGGCCATCTGAGAAACCAGGGTGATGAGAGGAGATGAGTTTCACAGTCACAGGCCTAGCAGAATCACAGGGTTGTGGACCCACCCTTGAGCAGATGAAAACAATTGGTTCACGATCACAGGGTCCAGGAGGGTAGAACCCAGAATATCTGGCTCCTAAATGGGCACATTTTTCGCTAGAATCCAATGGTCAAGACCTTCCTGTGCCTTAGGGCACCTGTGGAGCAACCCCTGGCTGGGGGCCAGCAAAGCCATCTTCCCTCAATATGTTTACATGTAAGTCACTTTTAAACCAAATCCCTTCCAATGAAATTGCTGCCCCACTCCTCTCATATAAAAATTCCCATACAAAAGTTCTGCTGTCTGAACAGTACCATATACTGATATTTCTCTAAACTTGTTGAAATGTGGGTCCCTAGCCCGCCAGTCCAGAGGGTCTGATTCCATAGGTGTGGGCGAGCCTGTGACCTGCGTTGGAGGTGCTGTTTCACCCCAGCACAGCTGTGGTCTGCTGAGCACAATTTGAGGAGCTGCTCCAGAGCTGCCGCATCAACTGAGACCTCGTAAGTCCAAGGAGCTTTAGCTCACAGAAGCTCCTCTCTTTAAGAAATATAAGAGCCGGAGGCAGCTTGCCAAGGGGACGCATTCTGAGGGAAGAGTTTCTCAGCAGCTTCTCTGACAAGAATAACCTCCCTTAATTAGTTAGCAGGGCCTGCTGAGCTGCAGGGAAGAAACCCAGGAGTTTGTTTAAAAGCATAAAAAAAAAAAAAAAAAAAAAAAGCATACAGAGAAACCAAGTGTCATCTGTAATTCTAGTACTAGGGAGGCTGAAACAGGAGGTTTGAAGGTTCCAGGCCAGTGTGCTGACACAGCAAAATAAACCAAAATAAAATGAGAAGGACTAAGGGTGTAGCTTGGAGGTAGAAAGAATGCCCTTGGGTTCAATCCTCAGTACCAAAGGAAAAGAGTGTCCAGAGAAACTCAAGCAGAGAGCGGGAGTCCTCAGTGGAGCAGCTGTGTGTACAGGAGTGGGGACAGCACAGGCAAGGCAGAGGGATGGGAGGTGCACTGAACCTCCTTAGAACTTAGCTTTGATCTAGAGGACTGGCAGCTGGGTTCCTTCAAACAATACAGAACAACTATTATTAGCTTGAACTTTCACCTACATTAATGAAGTATCTGGGTCAAGTTCTGCACAAGTTCTTCCTCACTATTTAGTATTATTTTGATAGCAGCTTTATTGAGACATAATTCACATGGCATACCTAAAATTTACCCATTTAGAGTGTAGAATTCAGTTTTTTCATATATCCACAAAATTCTACAATCATCACCACAGTCAATTTTTAAACATTTTGTTTCTGGTGACACGGAGGATTGAACCCTGGGACATTCTACCACTGAGCAAAGCCCATTTTATTTTATTTTGAAACAGGGTTTCACTAAGTTGCCAGAGCTGGCTATGAACTTGTGATCCTTCTATCTCAGCCTCTCAAGTACTGGGATTACAGGTGTGAACCACTACCCCAGGCTTCACACGTTTATTACCTTAAAGGGAAACCGAGTCTTTGTTTTTAGCTATCACCCCATCCCCCAATCTTCTCATTTCTCCAGCCCTCAACAACCACTAAGCCACTTTTGTCTCTATGGATTTGTTTGTTCTAGTCTAGACTTTTCATATAAATGGAATCACATAATATGTGATCTTTTGTGACTGGCGTCTTTCCTTAGAATAATGTTTTCAAGGTCTATCCATCTTGTAGCATACTTCATTCCTTTTTTCAGTGATGAAAATATTCAATTGGATGTATAGTCTATG
>PVLC010044165.1:0-12710 GCA_004027655.1 Graphiurus murinus
TAAAAATTTAAACATAGATAAAGATATATAGATACAGAAATATCTAAGAAAAATCTGGGTGTACAAGTAGACTGGGGTAATTGCTGACTCTTTTGTTCCTTCACTAATATGCTTCCAAACAAGGGTTATGGAGTTAGATTTGGTTTTCTTGGGTTGCTGCTTGTAAAGCACAACTGAGCTTCCAACAAAAGTAAGAATCCTCAAACATACACAGAGATAAACTTTAAGTAGACATTTATACTTAAATGCTCAATCTATCCAGTTGGTACTCAATTGCTTAACACTATACTGTGCATGGTAACAGAAGAAGTATCATGAATGATATATAAGTTTATTTTCCTTTTCAAAAATATGCAATACTTCACAGCAATCAAGTAGGTGAAGAAGATAAGAAACCAAAATTACAAATTTAATATTGTAATGTAAAGGTTATCTTAATCTCTACTTAGCTCCACTGTGATAACAATAATTTTTTACAATGCAACTTTTGTTAATAATCAACATCTGATCAGCTCTTATGATCCCAAATGTGAACAGACATGGAATAACCCAAAATAATCACAACTTTAGAGTATTTGTGGGAACTTTAATTCTTTTAGAAAGGTACCTGGGTCTTGTGGTCCAACTCTTCATCTTTTGAAGAACCCTCATACTGATCTCCATGGTTGTTATACTAATTATACTCCCACCAACATATAAAGAACCCTTTACAAGACTCTTCACCTTGAAATCCGTAAGGCCATTGTAATTCCCTTTCATTAGCCAAGATTTTTATTTATTTCTTGTGGTAAAGGGCAATTGATGCCAGACTCAGAGCTGGAGGAAAGATGATTCCTAAAGGCATTTTTGTCAGGGGGCAGCCCATGTCTTCTCCATTAATGACTCAGCCACAATTAAAAATGTTTATTCCTAGCTGGATACAGTGGCACACTTCTAAAATCCCACTACTTGGAAGTCTGAGACAGGAGGATCACAACTTGATCAACAGACCTTGATTCAAAATAAAGAATAAAAAAGGCTAGGGGTAGCTCAGAGGTAGAGTATCCCTGAGTTCAAACACAAAATAAATTCATTCCTTGGGGGGGGGGGGGCGGAAGGCTGGTCAGAGCCGGAATTCACACTTTGAGGGAATTCCCCCTCAGCAGCCACAATGACAATGCAGAAACCGGTTCTATCTGTTATCCTGCTGAGGCCTTTACCTGAAAAGGACACAGTCAACCTTGACCAATCCTGCAAGCCCACACAAGCTTACCTGACCCTCCTGACCCCACCCCTTACCTCTAGCTACTTAAGCAGCCCTTCTTTAATAAAAATTGAGGCTTGATCAGAATCCTGTCTTGCCTCCATTCTTTCACATCCCTTGTTTGTTTCATTCCTTTAGGTTAAGCCGCCTCGGTCTCCTGTTCCCAAACCCCACTGGCCGGGGCAATTCCTAATTAGAGTGTTTTTGTAATAACAAGTATAATTGTAAGGAATATGATAAAATCCAGTAAACAGGCAAATAATTATAAACTAAATGGGGAAAAATGACAAATCTCAGTGAATTTTAGAGCTAGACAACTCCAAGTTTACTTTACAACTACCAGAAGATATTTATCTGGTGCATATAATTAGACTTTTTGAACAACAAAACATAATCTGGCATTTTAGTTTAATAATTATAATGCTTTGTTAAGCAGGACCTGTGACCATCCATGTTTCTTTTACTTGAACAATTCAGTGGAAGATGCTAATTTATTGCAATTTTACTTTGTGTCTATTCCTCTCTTGTGTATTTTAAACTTCCCCTTTTTAGGGGAGAGCTGCTGAGGCCTTGGCAACCCTTTGACTCAAGCTGTTCTTCCTGCAGGTCAAAAGTCCTGAGACTGGTAGGAGTAGATGGAGTGACCTTGGCAGTCTCAGAAGCAATACTGTCTTTGTCCTCTTCCCTCTCTGAAGGTCAGTGGCAGTACCGAAGGGGAACAGAGTATTAAAAATAGGGGAACACCCGAGCTAGAACTGTACCTGAATAGTAGATACCTGTGTAGACCTAGGACTAGTGGTATCCCCTGGAGGCCTTTGCACAATTTTTAGGGAATGGTGTGAAGGAGATATGGGAAATATCCAAATGTCTCAAACAGATTTCTTATTCCATGTTGGGAGATACTCAATAATATTTAATTTGAGTTAAAAATATTAGAGCAATCTTTGTCAATCCAATTATTGTGGTAAAATAAAATGCATACCTCTGTTCCTCTTCAGTACTGATGCACACTTCATTAAAACTATACTGATTATGATGTTTTAAAGAATTCAGTATTAATTCTGACTACAAGTTATTTTTCTATTGGATCAAAATATATCTGTTCATAGACACAAGGATCAGAGGTTCAAGGCTAACAACTAATAAATTAGCAAGACTCTGCTTCAAACTTAAACAAAATAAGTTAAAAAGAGATGGGGGTATATCTCAGTGGTAGACCATGCCTGAGTTCATTCCCCACTACCATATACACACACCAAAGATCTGTTCATTAGCCATGCTGTAATCTTATGAAATGAAAACACTTTGTACTGTTTTCCTTGATTCTGTACATAATTTTTTTTTATTTGAGAATATACAACCACTGATCACTCTCACTATATTTTACTGGTTCATCTGACCCTAAGAGTATATCCAAATTTGGATCAGAAAACATCTTCTAATTAATTCTGAATTTTTATTTTGCTTCAAAACAACTTCAAACATTTCTATCTTCATTCCATGACCTTTGCGTTTCAAAGCACCATCAGAAGCCCAGACTGATGGTTTGTAAGATAATAATAAATGGGAAACATAAAACCAAAACAAGCTGCCTTAGCTAATAACCATCCTTCCTCTATTTATTTTGTTATGGTGGATACAATTAATGCAGTTCTTCCCCAGAATAAAAATTTTCAATATATCTCTATGCATAACACCTGATTGGTCTTCACATAATAAGAAAACATAGAAAATAGTTTAAAAACTCTCCTCCCATTCAAAAGTGTAAACTAACAGAGCTGAGGAGTAAAGTAATAAATGGAGGAATTGAGAAAAATGAACAAAACAGAAATTATTTAAGAGCAAGAAGCAAACAAAGGGGAAAGCAGGAGGAAACATGAGAAAGGATGAGAACAGACTTTCCTTCAAGGAAGAGTTTTCATATAAAATTAAAAGTACAATGTCCTCTTCCTCACCACCCCACCAAGAAAGAATTAAAGGAAAAAGGATTTGATTATAGGATATTAGCAAATGCTTAGACATAGTGTCTTTGATAACAAGACTGTGATGTTCAGAATATTGGTGGAATGCTTTTAGTTTGAACAACTCTCAAGATGTTTGAAGCCATCATATTTGAATAAGCAGTTTCTCAACATTCAGGATAAATGTCAGCACTGAGAAGCCAGCAAGCTTCTCTGTAGCTTAGAGGCAGCAATGGTCTCTGTCTTTCCATAGTAGCAGTGGTTTGACCTACCTGGCTGCAATCCGGCCAAGCTCTAGCAAACAGAGACACACTTCTCTGGGTTGCTTGTGGAGGACTGGAAGACAAGACAGAAGTTGACACATTTATAATAGAAGGGACTGTAAAGTAGCACAGCAGGGAACAGGCCTGCTGATGACCACCTGTATCTGATCCCTCAAGACTGGGAAAATGAACTGGTTTTCACTTCGATACTCCTAAGATGCATCCTATTTCCCAGTACACATAGCTCTATGACAGGCATCAGTAGTTTTCAAAACTCTGTCTACCTTCTCTCCCCAAATCTATTAGTCTCAGGAACTATTACCCTGAGTAATTCTCACATTGAAAATATTTTCTTCAATTAGTTAATATTAATAAGCTGGTATTGGATACACAAGTACCTATAACTATAATCTTTAAAATCACACAGCACACACAAGACTCTACTTTTAATGTCCTAGGTTTACCCATCACCAGTGATTTCAGCAAAAATAATGTGATGTATAAGAATAAAATTATAGACCACAGTCCTTTGTTAACTTCCAAAGATGAATATCAAGTGAGACCCTAAAATTTGATGTCTTCTCCTAATCAAATCTGATTAAACTACACTTTGGATAGGAGCACTTTCAACTGACTGTGTTTTGTAGATACATACCAGTATACCATCAGCCAGCTGTGTCCATCAAATGAGCAAATGGGAAGTCTTCTATGAGTTGACATTTCTATTCTAATATAATCTAATTACTCAATAAATTGACATGACTTATAACTGTGGACACATTCAGTAATGTTAGCAAATCATATTTGTATTTGTTGATCCTAACATAGAAGCAAATACTGCTTCTACTACTCTATTTTTAAAACTAAGATTAGGGTATTTCAAACATGTTATATATTTGTCGTCAAATAAAGAAAACTGATATTGGAAAAAAATTGGTATTGAGAATAACCTTTAGTAAGTTTTATAATTAAAGTTCTAATAAAATAAAATATTAGTTACTTAATAAAATTAAAAATAGTAATAGTGTTTTAATTCTTAAACCTGGAATTTTATAAGAGTTTTCCAGTATTATTCTATTTGCTGAATGTAAATATTCAAATTATTTTTTTCTACAGATTATGGTAAGAGCAACATTTGATCACTGACACCATAATAGGATTTGTTAGGAATAAATAGAAAAAAAATAGCTTTTATGTGGATTTTTTAAAAATGTAATTTCATTTGGCTTTAAACTGAAATACAAATTAATTATTATTTGGTGATAAAATGTCACTTTTACACTTTTTTTTACATAAATTGTAATACCATCAGTAATGTCCATTAAAACAGAATTATGGAAACTATGAACTACAGAATATTCCCATTCTTGATTATGCAAATTTTAGCTTCAGTTGACCATTGGCAAGCTGTCACACGCACGCAACACACACACATGCACACACACACACACACACACACACAGGAAGAAAAAAAACTACAAAGGGAAGCCTTGAATTACAATTAAAGAGACTTCACATAACGATCTTTCCTACCTCCAGTTTCAAATGTACCAGCTGGCTGTGGTTAGAATAACAATTTTATTAGGTTTTCTACATTAAATCAACAGCAGTGCAAGGCAACATGGGGGTTGTAATATCACACAAACATCAATTTCAAACAGAGAACAATAACAAAACATCACAAAAACAGAAGTAAACAAATGAAAATTAATCTTCCTGTCTAGATCAATTTCTTCAGGTTTAGGCCTTTTTTATTTTAGCCTGTGTCCATGGTACCAAATAACAAACAGGAGTTTTTATCAAGAGGAAGAGCCACATAAAAACTGACAAAAGGAAGCTTTTTAAGTACCTAATACCTTCATCTTAAGTAAAAGCCATGTGAAGCAGGTGCCTTAGCCTCAGGGGCTTTAGATATAATTCCATGCATCTCTTGATGGAAATGGTACAAAAATATAAAAATGAATCGTGAACTGACCAAATCGTGTCAATGTACAGTCAATTGCTAACTACAAAAGTAATACCTTACCTGATGGAACTGAAACCAACATACACATATTCTGAAGACTATATGAGCATTGGTGTGGAAAAGGTATTTTTGTGGAAAATAATATTTGTTCTACAGACAAACAACAAAGTGGGTAATGAAAGAGCATCTGACATAAAAGCTGCATTGCTATTTTGTTTTCTCATTTGTAGAATTAAAACAGATTTTGCCTTCTAAAACCTAAATGTTAACTCTACCTGGACTCATTAGGTAATCAGTTTGGCAAACTGAAAGGTAACTTCATGATTCTCCATTTTATCATCTCAGTAGAACCAGCCTATAGAATTTAACACACACACACACACACACACACACACACACACACACACAATCATCTTCTGCAGCATCATTTCTTGGGGGAAATGCTAACAGTGTTTTCACACCTGGCCTAAAATGTCAGTGACTGATGACTAGTCAACAATGAATGAAGTCGTCTGTAGAGGTGCATGACTTAGCACAATGCCTAGATAGAACAGAGTACTTTCTTGGCTGCTACTAAATCTCACGATAAGAGAGATGATGATAATTATGTGCTGGTGATGTGATTGTGAAGATACATAAACTGAATAAAGACCAAAATGTTGTCTAACATCTTTAGAAATGGCAAAAATTTAAATTATGAAAAAGTGCAGTTAATGATAAAAGGAAGCACTTTTAGAATATTGCTGTGAAATTAAATTCAAAAGTCTTTAAGTAGCAAAGGTAAATGTATATTATACCTAAGAGTTGACTCTTATTTTTGAACTAGGGCAAGTTCTAAATTGAACAGTAAATGGAAGAATATGGTGGTTGTGGGATTCAGTTCACAGAGATCTGAGTGGAGGTGGGAGCTGTAACATCTACTTTTTGTGTTATTGGGGGGGTTTATTCCATAACATCTCACTCTTCTTTAAAAAAGCAATATTGCCTATTTCACAAAATTGTGGTGATCAAATAAAACAATATTAATATTATGCCCAGTACTACACTTGGTACATGGGAAATCACTTATTATTTTTGTTCTTATTAATACTTTGCTTAAAGATTGTCTTCATTTGGTTTAGTCAATTAACATTAATACTCATATTTTTGATAGGCATTTTTTACAGCTATAATGTGTAAATCACTATACGCAGTAGTAGAAGAAACTCTGGAATGAACAAAAAAAGTGTTGTGAGATAGTAATTTAGACTGGTCCTATGTATTATATCAGAGATGGTTAGTTCTAAACTCAGTCAAGTTTTAGGCTAAATAGATCAATTTGACTAGCAAATATAGACAGCAAGAAAGCATAGTACCAGGCATAGTAACACACACTTGTGATCCCAGTAACTAAAAAGGCTGAGACAGGAGGATAACAGGTTTGAGGTCAGCCTCAGCAACTTAGTGAGAATGTGTTTCAAAATAAAAAGAGCTGGGCATTTATTGCAAAGATAAAATGCCCCTGGGTTAAATCTCTAGTACCAAAACAACAACAAAACAGATGATTTTTAGATATTATGAGTTTGCGTTAAGTATGAAGTTTAAATAACAATTATAGTTGGTTTCATATTTTGAGATATCAAACATCTTAACATTAATCTTCTTCTGCCTCCGAGAATAAAATAATTTAGTTGAGTTTATATCAAGATGGATTCTGTATTATATATTTTAGAATAGTAAATAATCAATTCTATATCTTTGTCAGGATGATTAGAAAGGAAACTCTTAATGCATAGTTTGAGCTAATGCCCTTGCATTGAGTCATATGCCATACTGATTTTTTAACATAGTTACTCATGTGTCTTTTCAAAAGAAACTTTTAATTGCTCTGAATTGTATGTTAGGAAACATTTTTTCCCCTTATATCATTGTAGCATTACTTTAAATTAGGGGTAGAAGAGGGAATTCATATTGTTGTATTTCTGCTGAATAAATTATCTTTAAAACAAATAAAAAGCTCTCTCATCAACAGTGATTATTATCAAAAAGCTTTTTTTAAAACAATAATTAAAACAAAAAAGAAAAGTACAGTGTACAACACATCTGGGAAAAGTAACATATTCCCATTCAAAAATATGTGGCAAGAGACTCAATCTCATAACCTAGATTCTATATAAATCTCATGGGAATCAAATGTCAAATGGAATGCTGCTTGCTCCAGGAATAGAAAATGAGACCTAAAGCAAGGGGTAGAGTTTCAGTGTCACAGAATCTAGACAGATAAAATGCATCAGACCATTAATGTACAGTTCAGCTAAATAAATTAAGTTTTAACAGATGGGCAAGGAAATGAGAGCATGAAAAATTTGTTGTCCATTTGGTAACTAGAGGCTGCAATATTCATGGTAATTTTGAAAGAAAGGTTTTTTTTTTTTAGTTTTTTGTTAAGGAAGAAAATTTGAAAATACTGGCTAAATGTTTAATTTAGAAAACAACCTGCGTTAATGGCTTGCTGCTTAGTCAGAGTAAAGTGTAGGTTCTAGTACATCAGGAATGAGTGGTAGAGTAGAAGATATTGTAATCTACAGGCCAGAGGAATTGAATTCTACTCAGAACTGCCTAAATTTCTCATTTATAAAACCAGTGCGATGCCTACTACTTGCTCTTCCTTATAAGATAATTGTGTGATTAACAGCATTTAGAACATGGTAAACAACTGGTAAATAAAGTGGGGCCCACAGATCAGCAGTATTGATATAATGTGGGCATATGGTTGAAATTCAAATTGTCAGGTCCAATTTGAACCCTAGTGATCAGTATTTGCATCTTAAAAAAAGTTTTTCAGATGAAGTGTATATACATTAAAGTTTGATAAACACAGTATAAACATACCTTAATTAAACATAACTTATAATTCCTCTATCTATGCTCCTAAATAGTTTAATGTGTTGTGATGTATGAAACATGTTCTCCAAATATAAATGACTTAAAATAGGGTGGGGCGTCCATATAAATTATATAAAGTCAGGCTATCTATTTGTAATCTCACCAGTAGTGGAGAGTCTATATAAAGTAGACTGTATGCAGTTGATTGATTTTGCCTCTAATTTGAGAAATGACCTGAAATGAGAGTTTCCTTTTCTTTTCTAGCATTCATGTTAATAGATTAAGTCACCATCACTAGGAATAGCAACCATATATAAGTCTTTTCTAAGTTGGTACATTTATATTTATTGTTATCTATACATTAATTTATTTTATTATTTGTTTATTTATTTATAGTTTATTGTTCCTTTTACTTAACCATGCAAACATATATATATATATATATATATATATATATATATATATATATATGTATATCAACTCAATGTTAAATTTCCATAATAAAGGGGCATAATTTTTGGAGGTAAATGAAACTGAATTAAAATTTTACCTGGATCATTTAAAAGAGTAGTAACATAGTAGTTACATAGTAGTAACTTAGTAATAACATAGTAGCCTCTGTGTGCTGCTTAGCTACACATTATTGACTATAGAGCTCTGACTATCAACCACTAAGACAGTGGAAATTCAATCCTTAAAAAGCTTCAAGGCTGTTTGCTTTCCTACTTTAGCCCTAACTTTTTCAAGTCCTTGATGAAACTATAATTCCAGAGAGGCACTCAGCTATTTCAACACATTTAATATTGTTGCAGGGAAAATGGCTAGATTTGAAAGGGCTTCCCTGAACTCAAAAGTGAAAACCTGAATTGAAATGATAAGATACTTTTGAAACAAAAAATATGTTTAAAAAAGACCCAAATTTGAAAATGAGCCTGAGAAAGAATATAAATAACAGAATATAAATAACAGAGTTAAATGGGTGTTATGAAATTGTTATTTTAAATTAATACTAAGAGTTGTTTTTTTTTTTTTCTCCACAGAAATACTCTTATAGTCCTCATTATAGACAACAACAAAAACAAATTGGGAGGATTTAGCAAATACTGGAAGGCAGGCATTGGTTCTTTTTCTGATGCAATCAGTGACTTTAAAGTATAAAATAGAAAATGTTAATGTTTAAAAATCCACACAGAATCCATTTTACTTCTGTGTAGCAACATCAAACCAGTACTGCAAGTAGATTACATTTGCCTCTGAAGTAAAATGCTGAGCAATGCTCTATCAAAAAAGGAATTTTGTAAAACTGTGTTCATCAGAGTGATGCATCAAAAGAAGACAGTGCTCACAACAAACACAAACACAGGCAATAACAATGAAAAAGTCATATTCAGACACACCACACACATTTGCATGCTACACAGCAGAGAGCAAACCCTTATCTTGCTGAGGAGATTCTTTCTCAGCGAAATAGATGAAGAATAGTCACTGTCCTCCAAATCCTATAATCATCCAATAACATCATGATATTGACACAATTACAATTACACCAAGCAAAACAGTGTGTATTTAAAAGTATCCCTCCCCCCATCCCTTTGTCTTCTATATCCCAGATCATCAGATTGAAGAATAACAAGTAAGTCTCTGGGGAAAAAAAAAAAAGCTGACAATTTCTAAATTGGCATGCCAATATGTTACATATAAACCTTACAAATAAGAATGTCACTAATTAAAGAAAGTGATTTATACTTAAAAAAATCTTAGGAACAAATCTCATAAGAGCATCAGTTTTATGACATAATTTAAATAGTGTCCTTAAGCTAACTTAAAGCATATAATAAATCATAGGTTTTCCATTTTAATTTAGGAAGTAAAAATGAGCCACATAAAAATATTCAGCATTGTTTTAGAAAAGGTGGTTAAAATATTTAAACTGATATTTTTAAAATGAAGATTGTTATTATAATAATTGTTAACACTGATAACTTTTCCATCTCTTTGAAACTAAAAACAGAACTGCCTTCACGCCTAGAGCCTTCTAAACATATTTTATGTCACAAAAGTTTGTTTTATAAATGAGGAGGTCATTTTGTTTTTAGGCTGATAAACTATACACTTTTAAATTCAAGAAAATATTCATGGTCATCTTTGTAGCCTAAAGAACAAAACTAAATATTTCAAAGCATCTAAGGAAGTCAACTACTAACCATATTAAACCAGAGGCTTGAAAAAGAGTCTCCAAGCAGACTTACATGTCAATATTGTTTGGACACTAGAGGTCAGGGTAAGCATTTTGTGGAGACCCCTAAGGTTAGAATATGCTCCACACAGTATGCAAAAATCTGTTCTATCTGTAGAAGAGCAGTATAAAATTACATAATCACCAAAGTGTCAGTTTAACCTCAACAGTAAGAAAATGCTCTTATAATATGCTGGTGTACAAAATTATGTGTCAATAAACAATTTTCTATGCAAATTGTTCCAATTGCATCCTAATTCAAATAAAATTGTTTATATTTCATATTACATGCCATAAGTACTTAATATCTAAAGTTTGTTAATATATAATAAAATATCTTTATAGCCCTATAATTAATTTTTCTTTCAAAATTTTTTATATACTAGATATAAATTATGATTTCATGTTCATAGTATATCATATTTTTTTCTTATATTTTTTGTTACTGGGGATTAAACACAGGGTCATTCTACTTCCAAGCTACACCTTAGCCCACTTTATTTTAATTTTGAAACAAGTTTATGCTAGGTCGATGATAGTCTCATTACTTACTGAGGCTGTCTGGGAATCTGTGATCCTCCTGTCTCATCCTCCCAAGTACTGAGATTACAGGTGTGCACCACAACGTCTGGCTCTCATATTTTATGTGGTTTCAAGACTACTATTTTTGGTTGGTATTTATGGATGACTATGTTTGTTTAAGATAATATCTAGTATTATAGATCCTATTCTTTTAAAAAATACTTGATGAACATTTTGGTACATATCTCTTCAAATTTTCTTCAGATAAATTTTTAGAAATAGAACAACTTAAAGGGTATGAACATTTGAGGTCTTTGACATATAATGTCCAATTGCCTTACAAAGGACCATATATTCCCAATCTTTTCAGGAATGTGTAGACAGTTATGTTTTCTCATATACATGCAAAAACTACACAATTTTCTTAATTATGCTATTTTTTATAATTTTATTTACATTTGTCTTATCACTAAGATGTCCATCATGTCTATATTTTAGTTGGATTAAGTAATTTGTGGCTAGGCTCTTCATAATCTTTGCTCATGTTTCTATTGGCTCTTCTTAGAAGTATTATTAAGGGTATGGTCAATATATGATTCAAAAACTGACATTTTGCAGAGGAAAATTATTTCTCAAAAACACCACAGAAAAATAAAAAATGTCATAGAAGATAAATTGGTGTTGTATGTGGCATAGAAAAGTATCTTCCGGGAACCCAAAACACAAGAAGCAAGAGAGAAGCCCATGGAACCAGTGGCTGTCCACACTCCCCTGATCCATTCCCAGCATACCTTCCCCCACCCATGCAGGTTTCTCCTCATGAGCTATTGTAGAAAGAGAACAGGTTGAATCAAGAGCCTCTGACAAATAATTGTACAAAAAGGTGCTACAGAGAGTAGCATATCAGTTGCCACAAAGATAAGGATGCTTTATGCAGGTGAAGACTTTGAACAGCAAAAAAACAGAAGCCTCTTCATGCACGCTCAGTACAGAGACCCACTTTATCATCCATTCAAACACATGTTTCCCCTTCATCAGGGCATCTTTTCATTTTATTTGCTGTTCAAAACACTAGGACACAAAGGATGCTCTTCATCTTGTGCACCACTGAAATGAAATCTTGAGGTAGGAAAAAGGAAAAAAAAAAAAAAAACACAGACAAAAAAACCTTGCCCTAAATTCCTTTTCAAAAGTGAAGTGTGAAAAGACATCAAGCAGAGTACACAGTGCTATTGTTGCAGGAAAGTCAATTCTGCAACTACAGAGGCCAAGGCCAGTGGCAGCAGCTCAATCGCTTCCTCACCCATGGTGAATAATAAGAAAAATCCAAGTAGAAAGGCTTCCACCCAGGAAAATAGAACTTCTCATTGTCCTTCCTCTTGATTATCATTAGCATCCATGGGCACAGCTGTTTCTGTTCTCTGACTAATCCTAAAGTCAATGCTATAATATTGGTGCCCTTCTTCTGTATCCCATGAGCCTATTATTCATCATCTCATCTATTCTGAGAAGCAGAACTTTCAAATTTATCTTTTAATTGAGTAGCAAAATCGAAAGCCTAACTATCTGAATTACTTTGGTACTAAGGAGATTTAAAAATGGCCTATCAATTTTAAAAGCATTGAAAATTTTCATTTTTATAGCCTTCATGGAT
>PVLC010044166.1:0-12260 GCA_004027655.1 Graphiurus murinus
TCCCGGGTCCCCACCCTCCCGTCCCAGCCTCTGCCTCCGGCCTGCAGGGACCAGCCCCAGCAGCAGAGGGCGGCCAAAGGTGTCCAGGCCGCTCAGCGCCCTGGCTGCCCCTGAGCAGATTCCTGGAGCAGGCTCTCAGGGGCCGCGTCCCGTGAAATGACCGCAGCAGTGCCCCTCGCACTGGCCGGCTCCTCTGCTGCCTTCTCCTCACCAGCCAGGGAGGCGGCCTCCAAGTCGCCCTGCTGGATGGAGGAAACTGAGGCCCAGCGGCGGAGGCGAGTGCTGCGGCGGCACAGCTGGTAGGGGGCAGGGCGGCTGCTCCCCACGTCCCTACTGCCCCGAGCCCGGGTCCCAGGGCTGGGGAGAGAAGCCCCCCGCCAGCAGCGAGGACGGGGAGGCCCCGGGTGAGCACAAGGGGGACTCAAGGGTTGGGTGGACGCCCGGGGAAGGCAACGGGCACCGCTGCAGCTGGCAGCACCCCCACCCCGCCCCCTGACACCACACCTGGAGCCCACCTGCCCCCATCCCTGTCCGCAGTCAGCCCTGGCCCAGAAGCCCCAAGGCCCACCTGCCCGCCCACCCAGTGTGTCAGCGTGCACCAGGGACACGGTGTGAAGGAGACAAAGTATTCCTTTAGAGAAAAGCAGCAAGCATAGAACAACAGGCAGGGGCAGCCGGGACTCGGGAGACTTCAGAGCAGCAGCCAGGAGGTGAGGCAGGAGCCACGGAGGATCCGGGAGGAGTGCTCCAGGGGGAGTGCAGCCTGCACAAAGGGTGGAACACCGGGTGGAGCACCGCACCTGCACCTGCCCGAGGTGGGCGCGCGGAGAGCGGTGCAGCGACCCTGCAGCCCCTTGAGAAGAGCTCTGGTTCCCTGAAGGACCTGGAGGCTCGAGGGGGGCAGGTGCCTTCTGGTCACCGTGGACCCTGCACGGGCCCAGGGTGCGCCTTCGGGCTGGCAGAGGCTGAGTCCTGGGCTCCCGGGAAGGGAAGGGAGGAGCTGCTGGAGGCAGGCCCAGGCCTCTAGGCAGAAGTGAAGCGGCAGTCCCTTTCCACACCTGTGCTTGCTGAGCTTCGTGGTTCTGGCCAGGAGTCCTGAGGCTGCCCCTGCCCAGAGTGCCACCCACTGGGGCATAAAGGGATGCAGAGATGGACAAAGCCACAGATGTGAACCCTGAAGCACCTGGATCCAGCCATGCCTGAAGCCACAGTCCACCCTTAGAAGTTGCAGTTCCTGAAGCTCACACTCGTTTCTGCTTTCGACAACTGGGGGACTGGAGACCTCGTAAGCAAGAAAGGCTTGGCCAGGCCCTCCCTGTCAAGCTTTGGAGTCGAGGCCTGTTGGCTGGGGCTGGGAAACCCAGAAGCTCACTGAGGCCTGGAGGAGGTGGACCAGAGGTCCAGCCAGTGGCTGGGGCAGCGGCCCGGCTCCCTCCTGGCTTGATGGCAGACGCCACCGCACAGCAAGTGGGGCTCACCCAGAGGGCCCTTTGTCGGCCCTGGGCCAGCCTTGCTGTGTGGCGGGAGGCCGCCGTGTCCTCCGCGGGCACCGGCCGCGCTACAGCTTCTTGTTCTTGCTCAGTCGGTTATGGCGCCAGATGTTCTGCTTCCTCAGCAGCCGCCAGTACTCCCGGGACTCGGGGTCCAGCTCCTCCAGCTTCTTGGGGGGACCCAGGTTGACCTGGAACAGCCTGGCGGGCGAGGGCAGGATCAGGCTGCGGCTCCTGAGGTGGCGGCAGGCTGGGGGTCCAGTCCCATCAGGCGTCTGCAGCGTGAGGCCTCAGTCCGCTCGCTGGCCGCTGGCCCACCCACACCACCGCCTGACCCCCTCACAGGCCGTCGGATCGGCACACAGCAGTCGTTCCCAGGCCTCCTGCTGCTCCTGGGCCTGCAGCCCGCAGGGCCTGCACCACCTGCCTGCCCCTCCCTGCCTCTTCTCCCTCTCGCTCTCTGCCCCCAGACATGGGTCCCTGCTGGTCCTGCCCCAGGGCCTTTGCACTGGCTGCACCCTTAGTCTCTGAAGCCCCTTCTACCTACTCATGCGTCATTCCCCTGGGAAAGCAGACCACAGGCCTCAGACTTGGTTAGCTCAGCACCTTCCCACCCTCCTCACTTCCCGGAAGTATGGTGGCCCCCCTCAGCTCCATGAAGGGTGGGATTTTTGCCTACTTGGGCCCCTTCGTGTCCCTGGAGGCTAGAATGGGACCTGACATCCAGTCAGAGCTCAATAAGGAGCCGTTTCGGGCACTCCTGTGTTCTAATCTCATTCACCTCTGAGCTGACGGATCCCATCGCCCGGCATACCCTTACGTAGACGGCTGGGCCAGGGGGGCCCCAGGACGTGACCGTGGGGCTCTGTACAGAAGGTGTCCCGGGCCTCCGCCCAGGGTGCCCCGGCCGGCCACTCACCACTCAGGGTACTCGACGTCGGGCTTCAGGGCCACGTCCTGGCCCTCCTTGTAGATGTTGACGCCCATGGCGTGCGTGGTGAGCTTGACGGGGTCTGTGCACACGTCCGGGTCTTTCAGGGTCTCGGTGGCCACGCTGCCTTTGCTGCCCTTAAGCCCCTTCATGACTGGAGGGGCAGAGACCAGAGCAGGTCCAGGTTCAGCCCAGCTCCGCCCTGGAAAGCCACCCTCGCCTCCGGCTCCCGCTCTTCAGGGGCCCTCGCGACCCGGTGTTAAATAAGCTGAGTGACCGACTCATGCCTTTTTGTGTGTGTGGTAATGGGGATTAAACCCAGAGGCATTCTACTTCCAAGCTACACCCAATTTTATTTCTTATTTGGAAACAGGGTCTCACTGGGTTGCTGAGAGTCTTGCTAAGGTGCCAAGGCTGGCTTTGAACCTGTGAACATCCTGACTCAGCCTCCCAAGTACTGGGATTACAAGCATGTGCCACCATACCCAGCTCATGCCTTTTAAAAATCTGTGTGGTACTAGGGATTGAAACCAGGGGACATTCTACCTCTGAGCTATGCTCCCACTCTTTTTAAAATGTTTTGTTTTGGGCTGGGCATGGTGGCACATGCTTATAATCCCAGTACTTGGGAGGCTGAGACAGGAGGACGGCAGGTTCGCTGTCAGCCTCAACTACTTAGTGAGACCCTGTTTCAAAATAAAGATTAAAAATAAGGCTAGGAGCCGGATGTGGTGGCGCACGCTTGTAATCCCAGCATTTAGGAGCCTGAGACCACAGGATCCAGGTTTGTGGCCTGCCTCAGCTACCTAGTGAGGCCCTCCGCAACTTAGTGAGACCATGTTTCAAAATAAAGAATAAAAAATAGGGCTGGGGGTATAGCTCGGAGGTAGAATGCCCCTGAGTTCAATCCCCAGTACGGGAAAAAAAAAAAAAAAAAAAAAAAGGCTAGGGGTGTAGTCAGAAGTTGAACATCCCTGGGTTCAATCCCCAGGACAAAAAAAAAAAGTTTTGTTTTGAAACAGGGTCTTACTAGGTTGCTGACAGCCTTGATACTTCGCGGAGGCTGATCTTGAAACAGCCTCCCAAGTTCAGGGATTGATGCAGGCATGTGCCACCATGCCCAGATCGACTTAATGCCTTTAAGTTCTGTTGTGGTTCCTTCTGTTACCTCATGAAACAAGTCTCCTGATATTGGCTGGATGTGTCTTTATTTATTTACTATTTATATATTTATTATTTATTATTTTTGCGGTACTGGGGATTGAACCCAGGGGCATTCTACCTCCAAGCTACACCCCCAGCCCTATTTCTTATTCTTTATTTTGAAACAAGATCTAAATTGCAGAGGGCCTCCCAAGTACTGGGACTACAAGCGTGCGTCACCACGCTGGGTTTTGGATGTATCTTTAATTTCTAATATTTGTCTATTTCCTACTATCAATGAAGGAGATCAAGCAAGGCTGTACTCTGCTAAAATTTTTATTAACTAAGGTTTAGAACTTAATAATCAGATGGGCCTCATAGCCTCCTCTTATTCCTGATAGCGTTTTGTCCAAGGTCACACAGCAAGTAGAAGGCAGAAACAGGACTGGAACCCAAATTGATGACCTCACCCAATAATCCCTACCAACCCGCGCCTGCGCAGTGAAGCGCGTGTGTTCCAAGCAACGCACACCCTGGGCTTCGCTCAACTGCGCCTGCGCACAAAGCATCTGGCGACAATTTGCCTCACGCGCTGGCGCAGTAACTCTAGGCCCGCCTCCCGACCAGCGCCTGCGCACTACCAATTCCCCGTACCCACCGTACCCATCTCCGGCCCTATTAACCCAACTCACCCGGCTTTTTGGCATAATCCCGGACCAAGAGTCTTCCAGGAGCGGCGGTGTCTAGGAAGCCCCGGGCCCCCAAGCCGGCCCATGTCCGGGTAGCCCCAAAGAGGCGTCTAGCCGCCATGACGTGTGCCGAAAGCCTGATCCCGCACGTTTCCGGAAGACGTCAGCCGCCTTAGGGGTGCTTGGGAGTTGTAGGCCCAAGTTGTAGGAATTCTGGGAAATGTAGTCCTTCCCGGCTTAGGCTTTAAAGCTATTGACTTTAAACTTTCCTAGATATACCCAGTTCCTGTATGAGGTGATATTCCAAAGACTTTTCGGCTGGGCGTGGTAGTGCACGTCTGTAATCCCCGTACCTGTGGGAGGCTGAGGGAGAAGGATCGCAAGCGAAACTGTCAGCAATTCAGCAATACAGCCTCAAAACAAAAATAAATAAAAAATAAATAGTTGTAGCTAGGAGGTAAAATCCCCCTAGATTCAATCCCCAGTAACTAACACACGTACACACACGATATTTCATTAACTTCTTACCCCTCTTCAGTATCTTATTTTCTTAAAATATCTCACCTTAAAGCTGGGTGTGGTGGTGAACACCTGTAATCCCAGTATTTGGAAGGCTGTGACAAGAGGATCGAAGGTTTGAGGCCAGCCTTCGGCAAGTAGTGAGACTCCTCAACCTAGCCAGACGCTGTTTCAAAATAAAAATAAAAAGTTGGGTTGTGCTTGTAGCTCAGAGGTACAATGCCTCTGGGTTCAATCCCCAGCAACACACACATACACACACACACACACTATATATATATATATATATATATATATATATATATATGTTATAAGGTGCTTAGCCCCATGTGATGTTACACACCTGTAACTCCAGTACTTAGGAGGCTGAGATAGGAGGATTGCAGGTTTGAGGACAGCCTCAGCAATTTAGCGAGGCCCTCAACTTAGACCCTGTTTCAAAAATAAAGAATAAAAAGGGCTGGGGGTGTGGCGCAGAGGTAGATCACCCCTGGGTTCAATCCCTAGTACCAAAAGAAAACAAAAACAAAACTAACTTTATATATATATTTTTATTCAATTCAATGAACAATTATTGAAAGCCTAAAAGTAAGCAGAGCTAACACTTCAAATAGACTCTTAACTATATTCCAGACCTGTTGCTAAGTCCTTTTTTACTTTTTGGTACTGGGGATGGAACCCAGAGGCATTCTACCTCTAAGTTATACCCCCAACCCGATTTTATTTCTTATTTGGAAACAGGTTCTAAGTTGCAGAGGAAGCCGGGCATGGTGGCGCACGCTTGTAATCCCAGCATTCGGGAGGCTGAGACCGGAGGATCCGGGTTCGCAGCCAGCCTCAGCTACCTAGTGAGGCCCTCTGCAACTTAGTGAGACCCTGTTTCAAAATAAAGAATAAAAAATAGGGCTGGGGGTGTGGCTCGGAGGTAGAACGCCCCTGAGTTCAATCCCTAGTACCGCAATAAATAAATAATAAATAAGTTGCAGAGGTCCTCGCTAAGTTGAAGAGGCTGACTTCAAACCTGTGATCTTCCTGTCTCAGCCTCCCAAGTCCTGGGATTACAAGCGTGCGCCACCACGCCGTCTACCTGCAGTTTATAAGGGAGAAACCCGAGGCTCCCAAAGCCAGGAAGCAACAATTCATTCCCCTTAAGGTGAGCCAAACCGGAAGTGCGTCGCCAACAATGTTGCCCCCTGCTGCTTCCGGTGTCCCCAAGTCCCAGAGACCACCCCTCCCTCTTCAATATTTCTAGGTCCCAATTCACAGCCGTAAGAGACAAGCAGTGACGAGTAACCTCAGGTTTACAGTCGAGGGGCCAGCCTGGCCTCCTTCTGCGCTCCTAGAAGGCCTGGGATTCGAAGTCTTGTCTTGGCGCCTACGTTCTCCCTAGCCCCAGCGCCCCCTTGCGGCGAGCCTGGCGGAGAGGACTACATTTCCCAGCAGGCATCGCGGCGCCGCGCATGCCCAGTGGACCTGGAGGAGCGCAGACCGCTGAGTGGGCGCCGGAGCCGGGAATCAACGAGCGGTGGTGGCGGCGGCTCTGGAGTAGGGCTGGCTCGAGGGCATGGAGTTCCGGGCTTGGGAGGTGAGTGTCCCAGTGGGGCGGGCAGGGGCTGAGGGGCCCACTTTTTGGCATCTCGGGTCTCTCGTCCTAAATACTGGGGTCCTGGGTCCGAAGTCTTCCTCCGAGGACTTGGGTATTTCGTTTGGGGTCGTGAGACTTGGGGTGAGTGATCCGGTCCCTAGACCTGCCTCTGACGGCTCTGTAGAGTGAGGGTGTGAGCAGCCCCGTGTCCCCAGCCTGGCTTCCACGTCGCGCCGCAGGACTCGGAAGTGAACAGAGTCCAGCGGCCGGGAAGCGGCGGGGTGACAGGCACAAGAACCCGCCGATCCACTGCAGCGCGACCAGCCCAGTTCCCAGGCTCAGTTTGCACACGTGCAAAAACGGGAACACCAACTTCCTTGCAGGACCCGGTGAGGACTGAGCTACGAGTCCTGTAGGAACAGCAGCGGCCAGCCAGGAAGCGGGTACCCGGACGCCCCAGCCTCGCTTCTCTCGGTGTGTCAGGATGCCAGCCTGAGCCTGAAACCAGGCATGGAGTTCTTGACGCCCCCCGGGCCTGCCTCAGGGCCTCCGGACATGGACTTGGAGGAGCCCAAGGACACGACTGTGCCCTCTGAGGACCTCCATGCTGACAGTCCGTGGGACCCGCTGCCAGGAGGCCCAGGTGGCCAGAGTCAGATGGAACTTGACGGGTCAAGCATCCAGGACCTGGTGCAACAGTTTGAGGCTCTGCCAGGCGACCTGGTGGGCCTGTCCCCAGATGGAGCCCCCTGTCCTCTGCACATCGCCACCGGCCACGGCCTGGCCGCCCAGGAAATGGCCGATGCCCACGGGCTGTTGTCTGCTGAAGCCGGCCGGGATGACCTGCTGAGCCTCCTGCAGTGTGAGGAACGCTCACCTCCTGAGCCACCTCCCCAGGAGCCTCCCCCTCGCCTGCTGCAGCCCCCTGAGGACGCAGACAGGGACCCTGGAGCCACGGAATGGGCAGAGGGAGCCGCTGCTGAGCTCGGTGGTAGCCGAAGCTCTAGCAGCTCCCCGGAGCCCTGGCTGGAAACGGCACCTCTGGTTGCAGCCGAAGAGCTGCAGTCACCTGCTGGCACCCAGGTAGGGCCTGCGCCACCCTCCGGGTGTGCCGTGCAGCCTGGAACGGAGTAGGGACTCAGTCCTGCCCCCCTTCTGTCTTCTTGCAGAATCCCAAGACCCTGGCTTCCTACCCTGCCCTCCAGGAGGGTGAGTGTCGTCCCCACCCTCACCCAGTGTCCTCCACACCCAAAGCTGGCTCAGAGTTTGCCAATAAGGACCAGAACCTAGAGAAGCTCTCTGGGTGGTTTTGAGCAGGTTCTAGTTGGCCAGTGAATGTCCTGGAGTGATTGGGGGTGGTAGGGCAGGTGTGGCCACCGGTAGCTCTTGTTCCAGAGCAAAGTTGGCAAATGACCATCTGTGGCCAAATCTGCCTGTTCCTGCAGGTCTCCTGAGCTCAGTGGCTTTTGTGTTTTTACAAGGTGGAAAAAACCAAACGGAAAGTAGTACTTTCTTTTTCTTTTTTTTTGTACTGGGGATTGAACTCAGGGACATTCTACCTCAGAGCCACACCCCCAGCCCTTTTTCTTTTTTGAAACAGGGTCTTGCTAAATTGCTGAGGCTGGCCTTGAACCTGCAGATTCTCCTGTCTGAGACTCCCAAGACCTTGGATTACAGTTGTGCACCACCGCATCTGGCTTTTATCTTTATTTTTGTGAAACAGTCTCTCGATGAGTTGCTGAGGATCTCGATAAGTTGTTGAGGCTGGCTTCTAACCTACAATCCTGTCTCAGTATCCCAAATACTGGGGTTACAGGTGTGTGCTACCACACCTGGCTTGAAACTTGAAAGTAGTATTTCTTTCTTTCTTGTTTGCGGTACTGGGGATTGAACTCAGGGGCAGTCTACCTCCGAGCTACACCCCCAGCCCTATTTTTTATTCTTTATTTTGAAACCAAGTCTCACTAAGTTGCGGAGGGCCTCACTAGGTAGCTGAGGCTGGCCGCGAACCCGGATCCTCCAGTCTCAGCCTCCCAAATGCTGGGATTACAAGCGTGCGCCACCACGCCCGGCTCTATTTTTTATTCTTTATTTTGAAACAGTCTCACTAAGTTGCGGAATGCCTCACTAAGTACCTGAGGCTGACCTCGAACCCAGATCCTCCGGTCTTAGCCTCCCAAATGCTGGGATTACAAGCGTGCACCACCACGCCTGGTTATGAGACTCTATTTTAAAATAAAGAATAGAAAATAGGGCTGGGAGTGTAGCTTGGAGGTAGAATGCCCCTGGGTTCAAACCCCAGTACCTTAAGCCAAGCATGGTAGCACACGCTTGTGATTCCAGTACTTGGGAGGTTGAAACAGGAAGATCACAGGTTTGAGAACAGCGTCAGCTACTTAGGCCCTCCACAACTTAGTGAGACCCTGTTTCAAAAAATAAAATAAAATAAGGCTGGGGGTGTAGCTCAGAGGTAGAATGCCCCTGGGTTCAGTCCCCAGCACCAAAAATATAAATAAAAAATAAAGGAACCTGGATTGATGAACAGAGCTTCTCAGACCAGAGAAACAACCAGACAGCGAAGGGAATTCACTGCTGTTCTAGAACTGGAGGAGTGTTCTAGAACCTTGGGCAGAGGCCTCCAATTCTAGTGTGATCAAGTAGCTCTAGAGCAGAACGAAACAAGAGAAATGTATTGGTGTGTGTGGAATTTTAAATTTTCCTGGCTACATTAAGAACAATTTGGGGAGCCAGGCTTGGTGGTGCACGCTTGTAATCCCAGTATTTGGGAGGTTCCTGGTTCCATCCCCAGTACTGCAAAACAAACAACAACAAAAAACAATTTGGGAGTAGGACATTAAGGACTGAACCCAGAGTTATTCTACCTCTGAGCTACACCCCCAGCCCTATTTTATATTAGTTTGAAAAAGGTCTCACTAAGTTGTGGAGGACCTCACTAAAAAGCTGAGGCTGGCCGGGAACCTGCGATCCTCCTGTACTCAGCCTCCCAAGTACTGGGATGACAAGCATGCATCATCACACCGACTCCCTATTTTTATTTTGAAACAGGGCCTCACTAAGTAGCTGAGGCTGGTTTCGAACCTGCAATCCTCCTGTCTGAGCTTCCTGAGTACTGGGATTCCAAATATGCACCTCCACACCCAGCTTTATTTTTTGAAACAGAGCCTAAGTTGCTGAGGCTGCCCTTGATTTTGTGATCCTCCTGTGTCAGCCTCCCAAAATAGGACCAATGTGTAGCCTGGAGATAGAAGGCCCCTGGGTTCCATCCCCAGTAACACACACATACACACACACACACACACACACACACACACACTGAGGGTCTGGAGGGGATTCGAGAACCACAGGAAGGGCTGTCTGTCTCTGTTGGGATTAAAGAGTTCTAGAATCAGGGCTGAGGCTTTGCCTAGAAGGCAGGAGACTGCACGTTTTAATCCCAGCTCCACAGAAAAAAAATTCTAGACTCATGGAGCAAGCACTGGTTCTGGACTGCTGTTGCTTTCTAGAACCTCTGACCCACTGTGTGATTCCATTCTGGAATCAAGGTTCATGGCCACCTGGAGTTCTGGACAGTATGGAGTCTTAGTTGTGCACACAGTTGTCTCCCTCTACAACTAAGGTTAGCGTCATCAATTGTATGGGGCTGGCTGGAGAGAATTCTAGAACAGCAGGTGGAGTGGCTGGTTCTAGGTTGGTTGGGGGAATTCCAGACCCATGAAGCATGCTTGACTATAATTCTAGAACAGGGCAGGTTTTAGGAGTTGGAGTGGGGTCGCCTGGTTTTCACCTGGTCGCGGAGTTCTAGAAACACAGGGTGTTTCTGAGCTTTGCATCCCGCCCCAGGCCAGGAGGGGGTTAACCCGTGCAGGAGGCCTGGGGGGTGGGCAGCTGCCTCTCTCAGGGCTCTGGATGGTTCTGGAACAGTGGGCGGAGCCACAGGGCGGAACTCTGCTCCCAGACCACCTGCGATTCTGGCAGAGAGAGCCCCGGGGCTGGGCAGGCCAGGAGGGGGCTCCCGTGGGCTGAACCTCCCTCTCCCCCGCCACACACGCTGTGGCCTCCAGTGCCGGGGCCCTGTGACCACGAGGACCTCATGGATGGCGTCATATTTGGGGCCAAGTACTTGGGCTCCACCCAGCTGGTGTCCGAGCGGAACCCGCCCCCCAGCACGCGCATGGCGCAGGCCCAAGAGGCGATGGATCGTGTCAAGGTGAGGGGGACCCGAGTGCACCGGGGCCGCGGGGCGGCAGGGTCGCTGCCGGTGTCCACCTCCTCACCTCCCCGCAGGCCCCCGACGGGGAGACCCAGCCCATGACGGACGTGGACCTCTTCGTCTCCACCAAGAGGGTCAAGGTGCTGACTGCCGACTCGCAGGTAGGGAGGCCCTGGGGGCGGGGCGCCCGGGGGGCGGGGCGCCCGGGGGGCGGGGCGCCCGGGGGCGGGGCGCCCGGGGGCGGGGCGCCCGGGGGGCGGGGTCCACAGCCTCCTCTGCAGCCTGCACGCGGTTCCCAGGAGGCCATGATGGACCACGCCCTGCAGACCATCTCCTACATCGCGGACATCGGCTGCGTGCTGGTTCTCATGGCGCGGCGGCGGCTGGCCCGGAGGCCCGGGTCTCAGGACCGCAGCCGCCGCCTCTACAAGATGATCTGCCATGTCTTCCACTCGGAGAACGTGAGCCGCGGGTGACGCTGGGTTGGGGGCGGGCGCGGGCCGCGACTGCCACCCCAGCTCCTTCTGTGCTGGCGGCGGCTCCCCGCCCTCCCCCGGTTCCAGCCTTCCCTGTGAGCCTGGAGACCCGCCACCAACTCCAGCTTCCCCTCCCGGGCTGGGTGCAGACTTGGGACTAGGCTGTGGCTTCCTGGCGCTCCTCACTGAGGAGCCGAGCGAGGTCGAGCCTGATGCACCCCAGGCCCGGTGCGGTCAGAGCTAAAGGACAGCGAAGACTTCCTGAATGAGGGGGTGTTGGAGCTGAGGCTGTGTAAGATGCACAGGAGTTTGTTGACCAGGCTCTACCCACGAATACTCCGTGTCGTTGGTCTGCCTAGCCCAGAGCTCGGTCTCCCTGTTCACCTTCCCGCAGCCTTGCTGAGGGGTGCGGTCTCCCCTCTCCTCCTTCCTTCCGCGGAGTACCTGCCATCCCCTAAACCCCCACAAAAGCCCCAGAGCGGGAGGCCCTCTCCAAAGGTCTTGTCCCATGTCGGGCCTGGAGGCCTCAGCTCTGAGGGTGGCGGGCGGCCCCCGGTCCCCAGCCCCCACCCCCGGGACAAGCGTCGCCTCCCGCAGGCCCAGCTCATCGCTCAGGCCATCGGCCAGGCCTTCGCCGTGGCCTACCACCAGTTCCTGCGGGAGAGCGGCATCGACCCCAGCAAGGCGGGCGCCCTGCTAAGCCAGGGCTCCGCCGGCGCCGGCCACCTGCACAACGGGGACCTGGACCACTTCTCCAACAGCGACAACTGCAGGGAGGTGAGCGCAGGCCCCGCCCGCCCGCCGGCCCCGCCCCGCCCCGCCCCGCAGCCATCCGAGCCTCTCCGCGCAGGTGTGCATCGAGAAGCGCCGCGGCGAGGGCCTGGGCGTGGCCCTGGTGGAGTCGGGCTGGGGCTCCCTGCTGCCCACCGCTGTCATCGCCAACCTGATGCACGGGGGCCCCGCCGAGCGCTCGGGGGCGCTGAGCATCGGCGACCGCCTCACCGCCATCAACGGGACCAGCCTGGTGGGGCTGCCTCTGGCCGCCTGCCAGGCCGCCGTGCGCGTGAGTCCGCCTCCCTGGCACCCGGGAAGGGGAGCCCCGGCCCCAGAGGAGTCTCTGTGCCCCTGGCTCCAGTCTCCGTCTCTCGGGTGGGTAAACTGAGGCCCAGAGAAGGCCGCGGCGAGCCCAACGGCCG
>PVLC010044167.1:0-12265 GCA_004027655.1 Graphiurus murinus
AAAAAAAAAAAAAAAAAAAAAAAAAAAAAAAAAAAAAAAAGAATAAAGCCTGAATCCAATCATGAGGTAAAATCTCAGGCAAATCCAAAAATTGTATGTCATTCTCCAAAAGAACTGAGCTGCCATGCTGCCATCTTCAAAAATGTCCAAGTAGCCGGGCGTGGTGACGCACGCTTGTAATCCCAGCATTCGGGAGGCTGAGACCGGAGGATCCGGGTTCGAGACCAGCCTCAGCTACCTAGTGAGGCACTCCGCAACTTAGTGAGACCCTGTTTCAAAATAAAGAATAAAAATAGGGCTGGGGGTATAGCTCGGAGGTAGAATGCCCCTGAGTTCAATCCCCATTACCACAAAAAAAAAAAAAAAAATGGTAGGGTGTTATTGAATATTCCTTGATTATATATGTTAATGTAAAAATAAAGATATAAAGGACATTGTGTAGACAATTGGGAAAAGTGACTATGAACATGAAATTGATGTTAATTTTTTTTTTCAGTGCTGAGGATGGAGTCCAGGGCCTCACACCTGCTAAGCCAATGCTCTACCACTCAGCCACATCCCCAGCCCTGCAACTTATTTTCAAATGGAAAGTGTGTGTGTGCGTATCTAGAAAGAGATAAATATGACAAAATTGATGAATGTGGGTGTAAAGCTTAAAGGTATTTGTTGTACTAGGCTTTCCATTTTTCTGTATTAGAAATAAAAATAGGACAAAATGGGCTAGTCATATCAGTTCCCGAGTGATTAAGGAAATGATGATTTTCAGTAAATCGGTGAGCAAAATGTTGGAATAGTTGCCATATTGGTTCATCCTATTTTATTGAACTCACTCCCTAGGGCTGCCAGAAGAGACTGACATGAATTAGACTCCTTCCTTCCTTCCTTTCTTTTCCTTCCTTCCTTCCTTCTTTCCCCTCCCTCCCTCTCTTCCTTCCTTCCTTCCTTCCTTCTTCCTTCCTTCCTTCTTTTTGATCCCAGGGCCATTCTACCTCTGAGCTACACCCTTAGCCCTATTGTTTTGTTTTGTTTGGAAACAGGGTCTTGCTAGGTTTGAGGCTGTCCTCAAACCTGCAATCCTCCTGTCTCAGCCTTCCAAGTACCAGGATTACAGGAGTGCACTACCAGGCCCAGCTTGGTTTAACCTTCCCACCCTCAACATTCCAAACCCAGTGCTTTGTACCGAAGAGTTAAACACATAGTGGGTGCTTAGCCAATATTTTTCTATTAGCCGGGCGTGGTGGCGCACGCTTGTAATCCCAGCATTTGGGAGGCTGAGACTGGAGGATCCAGGTTCTCGGCCAGCCTCAGCTACCTAGTGAGGCACTCCACAACTTAGTGAGACCCTGTTTCAAAATAAAGAATAAAAAATAGGGCTGGGGGTATAGCTTGGAGGTAGAATGCCCCTGATTTCAATCCCCAGTACTGAAAAAAAAAATTATATTAATTGATTATGAACTACCCCATCCATATCAAAAGGAAGGCACATATGGAAGCTAAATGGACAAGGTTGGGGTCAGAAAGTTTACCCAACTAAGACATTAAAATGCTGCTGGGTAGAACTTTGCAGGACGAATGCCAAGTGTAGGGTTGGACACGACCTAATTCTCTTTGGCAACCAGGTGTTACAGGCTTAGGTAGTGATTAGTGCTGAGGGGTGCGGCAAAAGAAATACAGCCTTGGCGAAAGCCTACGACTCCCTAAGCACAGCGTGTCCCCAGCTTAGCCCTGTGGGGCAACCGTTGTCTCATCCCCTCCAGTTCTTCCCAAGGAATTGGGGCCAAACCAAGGATTAAGGGCCTCTAAAAGGGAGTTCCCATTCTGGATCCTTGAGCAGAGTCACTGTGCCTTGGGGGGCCTTGCACCATTCTAGGAGAGTAAGGCTGCTTCTATGAGAAGGTGGGAGTGAGGCCCGCCCTGCTCCCTTCCAGAAGGAAGGCGCTGCCCACGCCGCCTGCCCGCCAGCTGAGCTGAGCTGAGCCCTTGCAGAACACCCGGCCTGCTGCATTCCTCCTCCAGCCTCCAGCCCAGACAGCCCAGCGCTGCTCTGTTGCAGCTTGTTTAGGGAGTGTGGACTCGTCTTTCTTGTCCTGAGTCATTTTTCAACAAGGCTGGAAGATCTAGAGGGTAAATTTCCTCTCTCCTCCAGCCACGGCTTCCAGGAGGCAGACTTTCATCTCCAATATATAGTCAATGTGTTGTTATTTCCTTTTTTTTTTTTTGGTACTAAGGATTGAATCCAGGGGCATTCTACACCTCCAAACCTTTTAAATTTTTAGTTTGAAACAGGGTCTTGCTAAATTGCTGAAGTTGGCCTCAAACCTGCGATTCTCCTGTCTCAGCCTCCCAAGTCCTAAGATTACTGTTATTGCCTATTAAATGGATCTTTTCACTGTCTACTGAGTACTACACTAAATACTATATAGCTCAGGCAGTTGGCATAGGACTTGCCACAATTATAGTCTCACTTCCATAGTACTTACATGGGATGTGCGGGGCTCCTCGTGCTTTATGTGAACTAACTCATTTAACCCTAATGCTAGTAGTAATAATAATAATAATAATAAATAACAATAAATTTTATTTTATTTTATTTTGCAGTACTAGGGTTTGAACACAGGGGCATTCTACCTCTGAGCTACACCCCAGTCCTATTTTTTATTATTTATTTTGAAACAGGGTCTAAGCTGTGGAGGGCCTCACTAAGTAGCTGAGGCTGGCCGAGAACCTGGATCCTCCAGTCTCAGTCTCCCAAGTACTGGGATTACCACACCCGGCTCAACAATAAATTCTACAACAAGGCACAGAGAGGTTAAGTGACTTGTCTTAGCACTGACAGCATGAGGAAGCAGCAGACCCAGGACTCAAACCCAAGCCACCCAGTTCCAAAGCCCATGTCCTTAACCACCATGCAGAAGGTGCTTGATAAACGTAGCCCTTTCATGTCCCCTTCATACCTTTTCTTTATTTCTGCATCTTATGTGCCTCAGTGATGGTGCTCAGAATACTGTGCAAGAATTAACTGAAAAGGGAAAAAAAAAATCCCATCCCCAGCCTAACCTATGTGTCCATCTAGATCTGAAGGTCTGGGTACCTCTAAGGAGCTACTGATGCCTTCTGGAAACTATGTGTGGGCTGCTGAGAGGACGTGACCACTGGTCAGGACTGTATTTAGTCATGTAATATACATAGATCTCCCCGGCAAGGGCTTCTTGAGGACAGGTTTTAGCCCCAGTCCTAGATCATATCAAGTAGAACTGCAGCTTAATAAACAAGGCTAATGATGTTCCAGGTGTACTAAAGTGTTTTATTTTTTTTTAAATGTTAATAAGGTAGGCATGGTGGCACAGCTCTATAATCCCAGTACTTGGGAGGCTGAGAGAGAAGGATCACAGGTTTAAGGACTGCCTCAGCAAGTAGCAAGTTTCTCAGAAACCTAGTGAGACCCTGATTCAAAACAAAAAATAAAAAGGGTTGGGGGTGTAGCCCAGAGGTAGAACACCCCTGGGATCAATCCCCAGATCCACAAGATAGATGATAGATAGACAGATAGATAGATAGATAGATAGATAGATAGATAGATAGATAGATAGATAGACAGGATAAATTAGATATAGATAGTTAGATGATAGATAGATAGATAGATAGATAGATAGATAGGATAAATAGATATAGACATATAGTTAGATAATAGATAGAATATAGATGATAGATAGATAGATAAAATAAAAGGTTAATAATTTTGCCAGGCATGGTGGCACATGATTGTAATCCCAGTACTTGGGAGGCTGAGACAGGAGGATCATAGGTTCAAAGAACAGCCTCAGTAAGTAGTGAGACTCAACAATCTAGCGAGACCCTGATTCAAAACAAAAATTAAAAGGGCTGGGGTGTAGCCCAGAGGTAGAATACCCCTGAGTTCAATCCCAGATCCACAAGATTAAATAAATAGATTAGATAGATAGATAGATAGATAGATAGATAGATAGATAGATAGTCTGATGGCACACGCTTGTAATACCAATACTTGGGAGGCTGAGACAGGAGGATCACAGGTTTGAGGATAGCCTCAACAAGTTGTGAGACTCTCATCAACCTCGTGAGACCCTGTTTAAAAATAAAAATTAAGCCGGGCGTGGTGGCACATGCTTGTAATCCCAGCATTCGGGAGGCTGAGACCGGAGGATCCGGGTTCTCGGCCAGCCTCAGCTACCTAGTGAGGCACTCCGCAACTTAGTGAGACTCGGTTTCAAAATAAAGAATAAAAAATAGGGCTGGGGGTATAGCTCGGAGGTAGAATGCCCCTGAGTTCAATCCCCAGTACCACAAAAAGAAAAAAAATAAAAAAAATAAAAATTAAAAAATAGAGCCTGGTGTGGTGGTGCACATTTGTTTTTGAGTATGACTGACCAATAGAAGTTATAGTTTAAGTTTAAAAAAAAATTCTGCAGGGTGTGGTGGCACACGCTTGTAATCGCAGTACTTGGGAGGCTGAGATAGAAGGATTGAAGATTTAAAGCCAGCCTCAACAATTTAGTGAGGTTGACAGCAACTTAGTGAGATCCTGTTTCCAAATAATAAAATAAAAAGGGCTGGGAAGCCAGGTGTGGATCTGGGTTCATGGCCAGCCTCAGCTATTTAGTGAGGACCTCTGCAACTTAGTGAGACCCTGTTTCAAAATAAAGAATAAAAAATAAGACTGGGAGTGTAGCTCAGAGGTAGAATGCCCCTGGGTTCAATCCACAGTAACTCAAAAAAAAAAAAAAAAAAAAAAAGGGCAAAGGGCTGGGGACATAGCTTGGAGTTAGAATGCCCCTGGATTCAATCCCCAGTACTACAAAATAATAATAATAATTTTTAAATGATTTTATTGGTGCATTGTGATTATATATCATAGTAAGATTCAAAGTGATATAGTCTATTCTTACATGCACACATTGCTCAGTGTATTTCCTTCTGCATCCCAGCCCCCCCCCAGCTCCCTTAAATGTTAATAATTCGAAACTATTTCAATAAAATTGGCTTCCTCTTTCTGTCTCGCTCTGCCACTATCTCTATCTCTCTTTCTGTGGTACTGGGGACTGAACCCAGGGACGTTCTACCACTGAGCTCAGATGTACTAATTCTACCTGACTGAAGGTAAGAGGCAGCCCTGGTAATTTTTTGAAAACTGTAGGCATAGGTATAAGGTTTTTAGGACCCTGATTCTTGATGCCTCAAGGCCCTGAGTGATTAAGACTGAGGCTACCTGAAAGCAAATTAGGAAGATTTGTCCCAGAATGGCTGATGGAGGTGAGAGTGCATTTACTACTGCTTTGGATGAAGACAGGCTCCCTCGGGTTTACCAGACCTCTTGTCACAGCGATGCATATACCCAGCTCACCCAGGGAGAGTTTGCTCCCTGGCAGTCAAAGGCACTTGGAACTCGCAACGCTGGTCTCATAAAGTAGGAAAGCTGAGCAGCCAGTCAGATGATTAACACATTCTTGAGCTGGAGGAGCTGAGTGTCACTTAGTGAAAACATCTGAGCATTACAGAATCAGGAGACAGGCAGCTTAGGGCAGCTTAAGAAGTATCATATCCAAAGTCCTTTTACAAATGTGAAAATTAAAGCGATGTACGTGTGTGACACTGAGGATTGAACCCAGGGTCATTCTACCTCTTAGCTACACCTCCAACCCTATTTTATTTTTATTTATTTATTTATTTATTTATTTATTTATTTATTTATTTATTTTTGCTGTACTAGGGATTGAACCCAGGGGCATTCTACCTCCAAGCTACACCCCCAGTCCTATTTTTTATTCTTTTTTTGAAACAGGGTCTCACTAAGTTGCAGAGAGCCTCACTAAGTAGCTGAGGCTGGCTGCAAACCTGTGATCTTCCTGTCTCAGCTTCCCAAGTACTGGGATTACAAGCGTGCACTACCACACCCAGCTCTATTTTATTTTTTATTTTGAAACAGAGTCTTGCTAAGTTACTGAAGGCCTTGCTAAATTGCTGAGACTAGCCTGGAACCTATGATCCTCTTGTCTCAGACTCCCAAGTATTGAGATTACAGGTGTGCACCACCACACCCAGTGAAGCTTTTTTTTTTTTTTTTTTGCGGTACTGGGGATGGAACCTAGGGGCATTCTACCTCTGAGCTACACCCCCAGCCCTGTTTTTTATTCTTTATTTTGAAACAGGGTCTCACTAAGTTGCGGAGGGCCTCACTAAGTAGCTGAGGCTGGCCGAGAACCTGGATCCTCCTATCTCAGTCTCCCAAGTACTGGGATTACAACTGTGCGACACCATGCCTGGTTCAGTGAAGCTTTTTAAAAAGGGAGATATCATGGCTTCTGGCCTAAGAAAAATTAAAGTGTAGTTTTTCCAATAGAGATCACCCTGGAGCAACAGCAGCTTCGGCCTCTCCAGGACTCCATGACCTTGAGCAGCCACTATTGCGGTTTCATCTTATGACATTTATTCCTCCTCTTCTTTTAACAGTGTGTTTTATTTATTAGCTTTTATTATTATTATTATTATTATTATTATTATTATTATTATTATTAGTGTGTGTGTGTGATGCTGGGGTTTGAACCCAGGGGCAATTACCTCCGAGCTACATCCCCAACCCTATTTTATTTTGAAACAGGGTCTCACTAGGTTGATGAGAATCTCACTACTTGCTGAGGCTATCCCTCAAACCTGCGATCCTCCTGTTTCAGCCTCCCAAGTACTGAGATTACAAGCATGCACCCCCATGCCTGGCTAACAGTCTGGGTTTTTTTGTTTTGTTTTGTTTCATTTTTGCAGTACTGGGGATTGAACCCAAGGGCATTCTACCTCTGAACTACACCCCCAGACCTATTATTTATTTATTTATTTATTTTTTGTGGTACTGGGGATTGAACTCAGGGACATTCTACTTCCAAGCTATACTCCCTATACCCCCAGTCCTATTTTTTTATTCTTTATTTTGAAACAGAGTCTCACTAAGTTGCAGAGGGCCTCACAAGTTGCTGAAGCTGGCCCTGAACCTGAACCTGTGATCCTCCTGTCTCAGCCTCCCAAGTACTGAGATTACAAGCATGCACCACCACACACCTGGCTCTAACAGTCTGTTTTAATATTTCTTTTTTTTTTTTTTTTGCAGTACTGGGGATTGAACTCAGGGGCATTCTACCTCTTAGCTATACCCCCAGCCCTATTTTTTATTCTTTATTTTTGAAACAGGGTCTCACTAAGTTGCAGAGTGCCTCACTAGGTAGCTGAGGCTGGCCACGAACCGGGATCCTCTGGTCTCAGCCTCCCAAATGCTGAGATTACAAGCATGTGACACCACACCTGCACACCTGGCTCTTAATATTTCTTTTTAAGCTTTTTTTTTTTTTTTTTTTTTTTTTTTTTGGTGTTGGGCATTGAATGCACAAACTAAACATAGGCTCTACCACTGAGCTTATTTTATTTTTCTTAATTAGCTTTATTTTCTATTCTAGAATGGAGCAACATTTCATTTCATAAAATAGAATGTGTTCATTTTAATAAGTGTGTGTGTGTGTGTGTGTGTGTGTGTGTGTGTGTGTGTGTGTTACTGGAGATTGAACCCAGGACCATTCTACTTCCGAGGTACACCTCAGCCCATTTATTTGAAACAGTGTCTTGCTAAATTGCTGAGGCCAGCCTCTAACCTGCGATCCTCCTCCTGTCTCAGCCTCCCAAGTACTGGGATTACAAACCTGTACCACTGCACCCACCTTATGTTCCTGTTTTTATTTTTAATTGGCTTTTTATTTTTAATTGTTTGTATTATTCATTTATTTGCAAAAGAAGAATTATACCCCTCACCTAGGCAGCCCCAACACTGCTAACTGCTCCAAACTCCAGGACCAGAAGAAAAGAGGGTCATCGGTAGGAGATGGGGTCGATGTGACCTTCATAAATTGTCTACACACCTTCTGCCTAGAGGCCTTAAGGTATGGGTCTTCCACATGGTTTTCAGGCTTTTCTCTTATGCAATCATGTTTATGAGTTGAAAATATTTGACAATCTACTTGTACTGTTTTCAAATAATAAAAACCAGCCGTCGCCTTAGTGATATTTCAGCAAAACAAAAATCCTGCCCCATGTGTACAGTGTCTCTGTTTTGCAAAACTATCACTTACACTTTCTTAGATAGACCTACCTTCTCACTTGAAAGAGGGTGCTCTGGGAACATGGGGGGTTTCCTGTGTGTGTGTGTGTGTGTGTGTGTGTGTGTGTGTGTGGTGCTGGGGATTGAACCCAGAGGCATTTTACCTCTGAGCTATGCACCCAGCCCTATTTTACTTTTTATTTGGAAACAGGGTCTCCCTAAGTTTATGTGAGCCTCACTGAGTAGCTGAGGCTGGCTTCAAACCTGCAATCCTCCTGTCTCAGCTTCCCAAGTACTTGGAATTTGAGGCGTGCACCACTATGCCTGCCCAGCTGGGGAGTTTCTATTCTGTGTGGACAGACAGGATAGGACCCAGGAGACTGTAGTCCTTCTAGAGCATTCTGGCCTCCTTTCCCCACCTCTGGCTTTTTCAATTCTCCAAGTTGTTTATGTCAATTTACAGGTAGTCTCTAGACAAAAGCAAAACCTCTGTTTTCTCTTAACAGGCTAAAAGGGGTGGGGTGAGGGGGTCATAAGGATGGAAAGAGGAAAGTGCCCCAAGTCAGGATGCCTCCCTTCGGAGTTAGGGAAGAATTCCAGATGGCTAGCTTTGATTAGACCCTTGTGCTAAAGACACAGGCTCTAGCAGGAGTCTTTTCTAATGCCACCCTAAAGCTAGGTTATTTTCTAGTCTTGGAGGTCAATGCCCGGCTCCAGTCCAGTGTAGCCTAACCAGTTTTCTTCAGCGTGGCCCTGCAGAACCTCTCCCAGGGATCTGGGGAGTCATATAGCCTGGGATGTGACTCTCAGGAGAGCCCCTTGCTAGCTGTAAATGAACTTCGCTGAACTTCAAGTTTTCTCATTAATTGGAATGAATGATACTGTTGCCCTGAAAAATCAGGAGGAAAAATAATTCTAAAATGCTTTCTCACTAGGAAGTGCTCAGAAGGTAATAGCGGTCATTATTAATAAACTAAGAGAAGCCTAGGGGGAAACTCAGCAGGAAACCAAGGACTCTTCTGAGAAAAAAGGAAGCGAAATAGCCCCGCTGGGCTCCACCCACCCAGTCCGCAAGCCCGCGGCGGGGCTGACTCGGAGGAAGAGCTGCCCTCCGGCGTGGCAGTCGGTGCAGAAGGCTGGCGGAGCCGGGCGCGGTGCGTGGGGCGGTGTCTTGCTTTAGCTAAGGGTGAGGGCTGCCCTCAGCTCTGCAGGGGGCGGAGGTGGAGATAAAACCGGGCAGCTCCGGGCCAAACCCCTAGCCGGCCGGGGCCAGTGCGGGGGAGCGTGCCATTGGACCTGCTTCCCTCCTCGCTTTGCTCGTCCTCCCCTGGCCTTGTTTTCTCTGGCCGCTGCAGCCCTCCAGCTCCCGGGGGGTGGGGGTAGCTTCACTGATCGGCCTCTTCACCCTGCATGGGCCTTCAGAGCACAGCCTCCTCATGAAAAGAAATACACATTCCCAGGTTCCCAGGAAGGCCTTGGCTGGTGAATGGGCACTGAAAGGTGGGCAGGCTGCCCAGGGCGCGCCGAGGCCCCACCAGTGCTCCTTCTGTCTCCTGGGGGCTTTCAGAACCTCCGTCAAGTTCTACTTTGGGCTCTAGGGAACCAGTGGACCTTTTCTTCCCTTAAAAACCACACCACTAGCTGGGCATGGTGGCGCTCGCCTGTAATTCCTGTACCAGGGAGGCTGAGACAGGAGGATTAGAGGTTGGAGGCCAGCCTCAGCAATTTAGCAAGACCCAGTTTCAAAGTAAACAAACAAACAATCAAAAAAATAGGGCTGGGAGTGTAGCTCAGTGGTAGAGTGTGCCTGGATTCAACCCTCAGAGTGTGTGTGTGTGTGTGTGTGTGTGTGTGTGTGTGTGTATAATACATATATAATAACTACCCAACCCCCAAATCCCTTACCCCACCTGGGCCCACAATGACCCCCTCCTTTCCAGCTTGCCCTGGGCCTCTGCTGTTTGCCTGCTGCACAGGAGAACAGCCTGGCAAGTCTCTGGGTCCAGGTTTGAGGTGGGGAAGTACTCAGAAGAAATGTGTTCAGTTTTAGAAGCTCCAGCCTTCCGTCCAAAATCCACCCATCTGCTAAGTGGTCTACATTCAGCAACATGACAACAGACCCCTAAAGGACTCTGTGTGTGTGTGTGTGTGTGTGTGTGTGTGTGTGTGTGTGTGTGTAGCACTGGGGACTGAACTCAGGGGCATTCCACCTCCAAGCTACACCCCCAGCCCCATCAGCCCCATTTTTTATTCTTTATTTTGAAACCGAGTCTCACTAAGTTGCGGAGTGCCTCACTAGGTAGCTGAGGCTGGCCTCAAACCCAGATCCTCCGGTCTCAGCCTCCCAAATGCTGGGATTACAAGAGTGCGCCACCACACCGGGCAAGACTGTGTGTTGTGAGAAACCCGAGGCTCTGAGAGAAGAACATTACAGCTGGGCTGGGGGGCAGCTCCATGGTAGAGCTCTAGCCTAGCATGAGTGAGGCACTGGGTTCCATCCCCAGCCTGGGCAAAACAAAAACAAAACAAAAAAACCAGCTTCTGAGGGTTTGGTTTGATAGCAGCCAAAGCCAAGGATTTTTCTTAGTGACTCAGCTTCATACTAGGGCATCGAGTAGTGTCCAAACTCAAATCCCCTGGGTTCCCTTGCTTTTGGGAGCAAACCCCAAGGGAGAACGTGCTCTGAACCCATCTGAAAGGCCTTTCCAGGAGGGTGGGAGGGAAAGGTGAGTACTTCCCACGCACAGAGTCCCCCACGGGTGACAGTGCCTTGAGACACCCCTTTCCACCCACAGCAACTGGGCTTTGAGGGAGTTTGTTATTGGTGTGTGTGTGTGTGTGTGTGTGTGTGTGTGTGTGTGTGTGTACCCATGCACATTCGGTGCTAGGGATGGAACCCATAACCTGCATAAAAGCTCTGCCACTGAGCCACATCCCCAGCCCCACAGCTGCCCTTCCCCAATGGCCAAAAGGAGTGGCCTCTTCCCCACATCTCCTCCTCTAGAACTCCCTCCCCCTCACATGATGGGAGCAGGCAGAGACTGTTCTGCCACTTTGCAGGCAGCTTAGGTTACTAACTCATCTTTCAGGTCTGTGTGTGTGTGTGTGTGTGTGTGTGTGTGTGTGTGCGCGCGCGCGCGCGCATGTGCAGCAGTACTGGAGATTGAACCCAGGGGCATTCTACCTCCGAGCTACACCCCCAGCCCTATTTTTTAGTCTTTATTTTGAAACTGGGTCTGAAAGTCTCACTGAGTTGCTAAGGCTGTCCTTGAATCTGCCATTCTCCGGTCTCAGCCACCCAAGTACTAGGATAGTAGGCAGGCTCCACTGTGCCTGGCTACTTCCCTTTTTGATAGCCCTTATCACACCACCTGCTGCAACTGCATATTTTCCTATCACCCTTTGTGCAGGGCAGGAAACTACCCGAAGAGGTATGTCTTGTCACCTTTGCATTGAGCTAAAACTCCAGGGTCCAGCCCCTAGGGTGCCAGTGTTCCTCAGGAACACCAAGAAGGAAACAGAGACAACTGTAAAAACCTGACTTTGAATAACCCTGACAAGAGCTAGGTGTGGTAGTGCATGCCTGTAGTCCTCACTACTCAGAAGGCTGGGGCGGGAGGATCTCTTGAGCCCAGGAGTTCAAGGTCAGCCTGGGCAAAAGCCAGAACCAGTCTCAAGAAACAATCCTAGCCAGGCATGATAGCACACACCTGTAATCCCAGTACGTGTGAGGCTGAGACAGGTTGGAGGCCAGCCTCAGCAACTTAGCAAGACCTTTGGCAACTTAGTGAGACCTTGTTCATTTAAAAAATAAAGAGTTAGCCGGGCGTGGTGGCGCACGCTTGTAATCCCAGCATTCGGGAGGCTGAGAACAGAGGATCCAGGTTCTCGGCCAGCCTCAGCTACCTAGTGAGGCACCCCGCAACTTAGTGAGACTTGGTTTCAAAATAAAGAATAAAAAATAGGGCTGAGGGTATATCTCGGAGGTAGAATGCCCCTGAGTTCAATCCCCAGTACCGCAAAATAAATAAATAAATAAATAAATAAATAAATAAATAAATAAATAAATAAATAAATAAAAAGAGTTAGGGGTGTATCTCAGAGGTAGAATGCCTCTGGATTTAATCCCCAGTACCAAAAAAAAAAAAAAAA
>PVLC010044168.1:0-12260 GCA_004027655.1 Graphiurus murinus
CCCTGTGCCTTTTCAGACCACAATGGAATGAAACTAGAAATCAACTGTAAGAAAACTCAGAGTAAACACATAAACACATGGAGAATAACATCACATTTCTGAATGAGGAGTGGGAAATAGAAATAAGGAAGAAATTAAGAAATTCCTAGATACAAATGAAAACAGAGGCACAAAATATCAAAACCTCTGGGACATCTTGAAGGCAGTACTAAGAGAAAAATTTATAGCACTGAGTGCCCACATAAGAACAGTAAATCACCAAATAAACAACCTAATGACAAATTTCAAAGCCCTTGAAAAACAGGAACAGTCTAATCCCAAAGCCAGCAGAAGACAAAAAATTATTAAAATTGGAGCAGAAGTCAATGAAGTAGAATATAAAAAAATATAGAAAATCAACAAAACCAAAAATTAGTTTCTTAAAAAAGATAAACAAGATAGATAAACCATAAGTGAAACTAACCAAAAGAGAATCAACAGAAATTACCAAAATAAGAGATGAAAAAAATATTACCACCAATAGTGTGGAAGTCCAGAGGATCATCAGAAACTACTTTGAAAAATTATACTCCAACAAAACAGAAAATCAAGAAGAAATTGATGAATTTCTAGACATATACAAATATCCTAAACTGACTCAAGAAGATATATAAAACATAAGTTGACCAATAGCAATCAAAGAGATTGAAGCAGCAATAAAGAGCCTACCATCAAACAGAAGCCCAGGACCAGATGGTTTTTCAAGTGAATTTTATAAAACTTTTATGGAAGAGCTAATCCCAATACTTCTCAATCTATTGCACAAAATAGAAAGAAACAGGACTCTTCCAAATACATTCTATGAAGCTAATATCAAATTACTACCAAAGCCAAATAAAGACAGCTCAAGAAAACTACAGGCCTTTATCATTAATGAACTTGGATGCAAAACTGCTAAACAAAATACTAGCACTGCACATTCAAAATCACATTAAGAAAATTATCCACCATGATCAAGTTGGGTTTATCACAGGGATGGAAAGCTGGTGTAACATATGGAAAACAATCCATATAATTCACCACATGAACATTTCAATAGATACTGATAAAGCATTCAACAAAATCCAACACACATTCATACTAAAAGCATTGCAGAGAACTGGAATAGAAGAAACATACCTTGATATCACAAAGGCAGTATACAATAGAGTGATAGGCAACAACATATTAAATGGGGGAAAGTGTGAGAGTTTCCACTAAAAACAAGAACAAGACAAGAGTGTCCATTATCACCACTTCTGTTCAATATAGTACTTGAGACTCTAGCCAGAGCAAAAAGGCAAGAAAAATAAATCAAAAGAGTATAAATAGAAAAAGAAGAAATAAAACTATCTCTCTTTGCAAATGACATGATACTAAGAAGACCCAACAAACTCAACTAAAAAGCTTATAGAACTGATCAACAAATTAAGCAAAGGGACTGGATATAAAATCAATCTTAAAATATCAGAAGCATTCCTGTATTCCAACCATAAATTCGATGAAAAAGAAATATAGAAAACATTTCCACTCATGATATCATCCTCAAAAATAAAATACTAGGAAATAATCCTAGCCAAAGATGTAAAAGACCTCTATAAGGAAAATTTTTTAATATTGAGGAAAAAAATTGAGGAAGACCTTAGAAGATGGAAAGATCTTCCATGCTCTTGGATAGGCAGAACAAATATCAAAATGGCCATTATTCCAGAAGTGTTAACATATTCAATGTGTTACCCATTAAATTAAGATCATTCCTTACAGACATATAAAAATCATTCATTAAATTTATTTGGAACAATAAAAACCCCATAATAGCCAAAGTAGTTCTCAGGAAGACAAAAACAAAAACAAAACAGGAGGCATCACAATACTTGACTTCAAACTATACTAAGAAGCCACAGTAATAAAAACATCATGATATTGGCACAAAAACAGACACATAGTCCAATGGAGCAGAATAGAACACTCAGAAATAAACCTGCACACTTACAGTCAATTGATTTTTGACAAAGGGAGCAAAAACATACACTAGAAAAAAGATAGCCTCTTCAACAAATGGTGTTGGCAAAACTGGTTAACCATATGCAGAAAAATGGAAATGGAAACAAAACCCACTTTGTCACCCTGCACATGAGTCAATTCAAGATGGATCAAAGATTTGGAAGTCAAACAAGAGACCTTGCAGCTACTTGAAGAGGGCATAAATTCAACACTTCAATACATAGGCACAGGTAAAAACATTCTCAACAATGTCTCAAAGGCACAATACATGGGATTGCATTCAAATGAAGAGCTTCTGTGTGTCAAAAGAAACTATCAAGAACTTCAACAGAGCATAGACAGAATGGGAGAAAATTTTTGCCAGCTACTGCTCTGATAGAGGACTAATATCCAGAATATGCAGAGAACCCAAACTCACAACTAAGAAAACAAATAACCCAATCAAAAAGTGGGCAAGGGAACTAAATAGACACTTCACAAAGGATGAAATACAAATGGCCAATAAATGTATGAGGAAATGTTCAACATCATTAGCAATCAGAGAAATGCAAATCAAAACTACCCTGAGATTTCACCTAACACCAATTATAATGGCAATCATTAAACACATAAAAAACAACAAATGCTGTAAATGGTGTGGAGAAGTGGGAACTCTAATACATTGTTGGTGGGACTGTAGATTAGTTCAATTACTTTGGAAAACAGTATGGAGGGTCCTCAGACAAATGGGAATGAACCTATCATATGATACAACAATATCACTTCTAGGTATCTACCCCCCAAAATGGAAAGAAACTACCGAACAAATGCATGTGTATCTATGTTTATAGCTGTACAATTACAATTGCCAAACTTTGGAAACAGCCAAGATGTCCATCAACAGATGAATGGATTACAAAACTATAGGATATGTAGATAATGGAATTTTACTCAGTTATAAAGAAGAATAAAATCATGTCACTTGTAGGAAAATGGAGGAACCTGGAAAACATAATTTTAAGTGAGATTAGTCAGTCACAAAATGTAAAACATCAGATGTTTTTCTAATTTGCAGAAGCTAGGGAAAACGTGGGTCATAGGAGAGATTCTAGATGAAGAAGGAAAACTTTAGATGAGCAAAGAAAGTGACCTAACTGAAGGTGATGAGGAGGGGAGGAAGAAACACCCTAATGCACATGATGTACATTCACAAACAAATCAAAGTCAATTACTAAAACAAACACGAGAAGGAGGATGGGAGTAGGAAATGGGGTGGGAATTAGGGAAGGGTTAACTGAGATCTGTGTGCATATATGCCCTACCTGCTTGTATCTCACAAAAATGTATGATTAAAATGCATCAATAAAATTTTTCAAAAAATAAATAAATAATAAAAAATATCCTAATGGAAACAATGTACCTGTAACTGCTTTTGTGAGTGAAAATTTGAATAAAATCAAGACAGAAGTTTTTATTTTGTGTTTTTAAGTGTGTGCATGTGCTTGTATGTGAATATGCATACCTTTATACTGTCCTCTGTAGCCTGAAAATCCTAGCTCTTTCTGCTTTGTTTAAGCCTAACACAGCTGTGAATGGCCTACTATGACACTGCTTGCTAAGGCATGTCCATGAGAATTTCTCATTTTATACATCATTTACAATGAGCCCAAGTGACCCCATATATTCTAGACCTATATACTTTCACTGAAAAAAGATAAAAGTAAAAATATATTTATTCATAAAAAATCAGACCAGTCATGCATTACCTCTTCTTTACACTTTACCACGTCAGATTTTTAGTTTATTAGGAATAGAGAGAGAGAGCTTTCCCCCAAGATACAAAGCAAATTTGATATTTTAGTACTTCCATTTATTTTTTTATGAAGGATTTCATCTCTCCACTGCATTTTGACTTGCTGCCTTAAAACTATAGCTGGAAAAAAAAAGTTTGGGAGAGAAATACCATCAGTGTTTTGCTTCTTGCCTAGCCATTTTTGTGTCCACAGTCCCATAGTTCAAGATAATATTTTTCCAGGTCAAGGACTCCAATCTACCATGCCTTAAGGAGATATATCTTCCCTTTACCTAGTATGAGTATAGAGATTTTAATACAAAAGTGAATACTAAAAATGGTGTGGAATTGATACTCTTTAGTGTATAGATGAAGAGAAGTTCTCCCTTCCTCCTATGAAAGTCACATCTTTACATCTGATAGAATAAACTGGCAACAGGTAAGTTAAAAGAAGTAAGACATGCAAATGTATTTACCTTTACAGGGCAGCACAGGAATGTGAGAACCCAATAACCCAATGAGACATAGAGTATGACGTACTCCTCTTCATAGGAAGAAGGGTATGGAGTCTAGATAATCATAGGGTAATATGTGTCATTTAGAGAACATGAATGGGCTGAAAGTACAGACAATAAGCTGGGACAAAGTTCCTTTGGGCTCTAGCCATGGTTTTGACCTTCAGTTTCTCCCTTTGTGATATGGATTTAATCTTTCTTGGTTAATGAAATTTCAGTAAGAAGATTTAGAGTAATTGTGTTCTTCTTGGGTGGCCCTGGTCTTTAGGTAGATAAGGGAACTTCAGAGAAAATTCTCATCCAGCATCTGCTGATGCACAAGTGACTTTAATTTAAAATAAACAGCATGCCAAAGTTTCACATTCTGTGGTGACATTCCCTGGAATCCTTCATTTGCAATGAGCACATTCAAGCATTTAGACTTCCTAAGGCAGACCCCTTTACTCATTTTATTAGGAACTTACGTGTATAATTAAAAATAGGGCTTAGTGATATAGCACTTCTTTAGCAGGCATGAGGACCTGGATTTGATCCCCAACACTGCAAAATAAATAAATAATTAAATATAAAATAAAAGTTAAAAGTTTGACTCCTCATGTGATATTTATGATTTAGTTTAGCAAAGACAACATGGGTCTAGAGAAAGTTCAGGGATTAGGCAGACTAATAGAGTTAATTGAAAATTAGCTCTGTATTTTGTTTATCCACTTTCTTATATTCAAGTCACTGGATGTCCACAAATGTATCTTTTGGCATAACTTTGACTGCCTCCCTAGAGCTATCTACCTCACCTCCAACATTGTCATTGTTTCTTCTGAGAATCCTCACCAATTTACAAGGCTGTAATTTACTTTAGCTTATATTAGGAAATATATATTCATACTTTTTAAATTTTTTAAATCTTAACTTATAATAATGCTTAACATTTATGTAGCACTAACTACTATTGGGAACTTTTATATGTCACAAATGTTCATTTATTTAATCCTTGGAAAAATTCAAGGAAGTAAGTACTCACAGGAATCCTGCTTACTGAAGTGGAAGCTGAGACATCGAAGCAGAAAAGCCAGGATTTTAACTGAAGGAGTCCATTTCTAAGAGGGGTGCTTTTATGTTTTACAACCTGAAGCTTACAGTAAAATTGTATATACTCCCTTCCCGCTGATCAATAGATTCTGGTAACTTGCCTTCCAGAATATCTCCTATTTCTCAAAACCACACACATAAATACACAAAACTTTGATAACATCTCTTTCAAACCCAGAGGATTTTCCTTTCCCATGCTATTACTACTTCCCATGGTGTATTTGTTAAAGATCAGGTGAAAAGCAAAAGGCAGTTGTCTATTTCCTTACCCATCCAGCCACCAAATTGTGTGCTCTTTTTTAGGTCATGGACAGTATTTCTTTCTTCTTCTTCTTCATTTTTTTGGTAAACTCCCAGTATCTAGCAAAGAGACTTGGATGAAATGTGTCCTCTATCATTGTTTGTGGAATGAATAAAGCCTCTGTTCCAGATTTGACATGTGATATATGTCTCCCACACACCTTCACACACTGAGCCAGGAAATTTTATGAATCAAAACTTGATTTTGAGCAACCATCAACAAAAAAAGCAAAGTAAGGACTTTCAAAAACTCTCTCCTTCATAAAAACAATAAGAAAACTGGAAAATGATCAAAATCCAGTATTTTGAAACTCTTGAAATTAACTGAAGTCTTCAGGGGAATGTTTCAAGGAAAGCAATCAGAGAAGTATTTATTCAAGAAAAAAAGAAAAAAATGGCCAAATCTTGCTCTTTATGGCATTTTTTAATGGGCAGGGGGAGAAGTACTGGGATTGAAACCAGGGACATTCTACCTCTGAGCTACACTCCAGCCTTTGTTTGTTTGTTTGTTTGTTTGTTTGTTTTTTGGTTTTGAAACAGCTTCTCACTAAGTTGTTATGGATCTCACTAAGTTGCTGAGGCTGGCCTGGAACCTGCAATCCTTCTGTTTTGACTTCTCAAGTACTGAGTTTACAGGCAGATGCCACCTTGCTTGGCTCTTGTTAGCATTTTATCTTACCCTATCCCTCTTATGCCTCTCTTCCAGCTCCATGGCAGCCTTGAAGAGCAACAACTGTGATCACCAGGAAAGCCAGCATACTTTCAGCCAATGAATGGGGGAAGGGAGGGTAGTATTTGAGTTCTTTCAAAGCCTCATTCCCAGAGAACTGCCATTATGATAACTCAAAATACAGTATTAGAAAATACCCATATTTTCAAGGCCTAGATTAATTGTTCAAATTTCTGTGTCCTGGACACAGATGAGCTGATAGTAAGATCCTTAAATAGCAGCCATGCTGCATCTGAAAAGGGGAGCCCCTGAGTAGGAGGATAAAAATAAATTAATCACACAGAATCTAACAATGTGGTTTGGGCATAGAATTTGTATCTTATTGGAAGATACCACCTTGCTGAAAAAGATTTGAAAACATAATAGCATACAGTACACACTCTAATGTATTAGTTTGGAAAGAAGAAAGTGGGTCTCATTAGTGGATTAGAGTGAAATGTCTTTCACCAAGATTTTATTAAACTCTAAGATTATTAATCTTATAAAATCAATTAATCATCCTTGGCCACTGTTCCTTATTTGTTAATTGACAAAGTTTATCTGAAAGAGAAATAAAAGATTTGCTCTAAAATTCATAAATACTCTAATTTCCACATGGTTCTACTAGTCTCTATCAAAAATTTGTTAGAAAAGTATGGTGGTGAAACAGTATATATCCATTTTTTGGTAAAAGTCTTAGGCAAGCTCTCCCAGGCCACCTTTGACTAAATGTCAAAGGAGCAACCAGTAACTAAACCAGGATGATGTAAAAAGGAATTTTAACTGTTATTATATGCTTCTGTAAACTGCTTTGCTGTGCATGGTATGAAAAAGCTATCTTGACCACAAGATAGCTTTCTAAATAAGATATATGTTGTCTGTCCTAAACAAACACCTGGTTTGTAGAACAATGTAATGATTTTATAAACATAAAATGATTTTTCCCTACCTCCAGCTCTATAACCAAAGGGTATAAGACTAGCCTACACTAACATTTCACATGACAGCCTTTAAGCTGTTTGCCCCAGCCAGCCGGTAAATAAAGCAACTTCTTTGGCAAATGAAGTCTGGTGTGTCTCTGTGGGTCACCTTGCAATATTTGGAGGTCCCAGTGAGATCCAGAGATCCAGGCAAGGGGAGAGGCCCTGGAGGGACTCCAGCCCCAGAGGAATTGCCTGTGTGCTTGTCCTTAGGGGAGGCACCACTTGAGATGTTCCAGGACCCTGAGACCAAGGCTAGCCCTCTCAGGCCACTGAGCGACCTGAGGGCCCGCTCACCAAAAACTGGGATCATGAGGTTGATCAAATTGGGTTCTCCACAGAGCAGGTAAGGGTGTCCTAGAGTGGGACTGAGTCGGTGAGCCCAGACGTGGTCATAGATCCAAAGTCTCATCCTCTATGCGTCATTTGTCTCCTTCTCACACAAGGAAAGGCTTCACCTATGGGGAGACAAGCCAGGTGCTTGCCATGGCAGAGGCAGCACCCATTCTGCCCCTTCATGAAGCACCACTCCCCACAGGGGAAATTGGTGTGGGAAATCATCCCTTTTATGATTTATATACTGTTCTCTACCAGTGATTTGTGTAATTGGAAAACCCCAAATGCCCCATTTTCTCAGGCTCTGTTGGGGCTACTTGAGACTGTTTTATCCACACACCGCAGCCCACCTGGGATGATTGCCAACAACTCTTAACCACTCTCTTCATGGCTAAATAAAGGGAGAGACAATATTTGGGTTAAAAAAAAAAAAAGTTCAGGGACCTTAGAAGTCTCCCTCAGGATTTCTGGAGTAGCTCTGGGATGATTATGGAGCTTTTACTCCAATAGAGCTGGATGCCACAGAAAACCAGTGGGCTATAAATATTACCTTCATCACCCAGTTAGCCCTAGACATTAGAAGGAAGTTGCAAACATTAGAGGGATTTAAAGGCATAATTTAGAGATTGTTCAGAAAGTCTTCAACAATTGCAACTTGATCAAAGATAGGCAAAGCAAAAAGTTAATCAGAATACTGGTGGCAGCCATGAGGCAGCTGGATAGGAGGAGCAATGAAAAGCATAATCCAAAAGTACCCTTCCCCAGTACATACATTATCTCTTTGTTGCTACAAAAACAGAGGGAGAATGCAAATAGGCCACTGAGGGCTTCCTGCAAATGTTTCAAGACGTGGGCTGCCACGTTTCTGCCAAAAAGGTGCAGCTCTGCTGAACCCAGGTGACCTCCTTGAGTTACAACCTAGAGGGAGAATTCTCCAGATTCCAGTCCCAGAGAACAAGAGGCAAGTGTGGGAGTTTGGGGGAGCAATGTGATATTGCCAGCTGTGGATTCTGGGTTTTGCTAAAATCACAAAGCTGTTGTATATCAGCCTAGGGGGAGATGGCCCTCTCAAATGGTCAGAAGCTGAACTGAAAGCTTTTGGAACTCTAAAGAAGGCCTTGGTTTCTGCCCCTGCCCTGACATCCCTGATATCAGCAAGCCGTTCCACTTGTACATGGATGTTCATCGCTAAAAGAGTCCTTGTTTCAAACTTTGGACCCTGAAAGCAGCCAGTGGCTTATGTCTAAAAGACTGGACTCCATGGCAGCAGTTTGGCCAACCTGCCTGTGAGCTGTGGTCACTATGGCTATGTTTGTAAAGGAAGCAAATAGACTGACCGTGGGCCAAGACTTGCTTCTGACCACCCCTCACATGGTCAAGATCTTTTTGAAAGGGGAACCCCAGAGAGGTGAATGTCCAATGCATAAGTAACCCAATGCCAAGTGCTTCTATATAAGCTCTGAATATACTTTGCTGAATGGCCACCCTTAAACCAGCAAGCTTGTTGCCAGATGACTGTCTGGAAGTACCTCCACACGACTGTGCTGAGGTGACTAATGTGATATGGTCAGCCCACCCAGATCTGACTGATGTCCCTCTCTCAGAGGAAGATAATGTGCTCTATACTGATAAAAGCAGTTTTGTCCAGAATGGCCACTGCTCATGTGCATGGGGCATTGTGCCAGGAGAGGGGACTCCTCACCTCGGTAGGAAAAAAAAGGGCATCAAAAAGGAGACTCCCCCAGCATTCGGGAGGCTGAGACTGGAGGATCCGGGTTCGCGGCCAGCCTCAGCTACCTAGTGAGGCACTCTGCAACTTGGTGAGACTCAGTTTCAAATAAAAGAATAAAAAATAGGGCTGGGGGTATAGCTCGGAGGTAGAATGCCCCTGAGTTCAATCCCCAGTACCGCAAAAAAAAAAAAAAAAAAAAAAAAGGAGACTCCCCTAAAGCCAGAGGCAACAAAGCAGCTGACCAGAAAGCTTGAGAAGTGGCCCTAAAATTAGTGGAGTCTCTTTCCATTTTTGTCATGTACCCTGAACCAAAACTGACACAAAAGCCAATATATTCAACTGAGGAAAGGGACTAGGGAAAACAGGAAGGTGCAACACCAGAAGAAAATGGATGGTGGATACTCCCAGCTAGAAGCCCCCTGCTCCCTGTGGCTTTAGAAAGAAGACTAGCATTCCAACTCCACCAGAACACTCACCAAGGAGCAACAAAGCTCAGTGAGCTCCTTAGACCCAGGTATTTCATCCCAAAATTGAATCAAATCACAAAGAACCTGATGTCCAGATGCCAAATATGTGCACAGGTGAATCCAAAAGAGGGAAAAAGACCACCAGAAGAAATATGAATTTGGGGAAATATGCCAGGGAAACACTGGGAACTGGACTTCATGGAGGTATAATTGACTTCCCTGGGATATAAGTACTTCCTGGTATTTGTGGTCATTTCTGGTTGGGTGAAAGCCTACCCTACCAGAACTGAGACCACTTCAATTGTGATCAAGAAATTACTACACAAAATAGTTCCTAGATTTGAGTTGCCCTTTTTAATTGAGGCCCAACAATGGCCTGGCCTTTACAGCCAAGGTCTCTCTCTAAATTTGGCAAAGGCATTAAATGTTAATAGGAAATTACACTGTGCATAAAGACCTAAAAGTCAGGGCAGGTAGAGAGGATAAACAGGACTCTAAAAGAGATCTTGACTAAACTGGTCTCCAAAATTGGTGAGAGCTGGGCCACTCTTCTCCCCTTCACCCTCTTAGGGATAAAGGTGTACATCATATCAGGGAGGTTTCACACCTTTTAAAATAATGTTTGGCAGATCCCTCACCTCTCCTCCCAAAGTTGCAGAATATGTCTAAAGTTAAAATGTCTAAATATGCCCTTCTCAAGTTCTTACAGGCTCTTCAGAAAACAAAAGAGGCCATCCACCAGAACGTAGGAGACTCCTATCCCACCACCTCTGGAGAACCACAGCACCCCTTCCATCCTGAAGACTTGGTACAGGTAAAGTGACACGTCCTGGACTTTGGAACCAACTCAAAAAGCACCTTATCCCTGATGGTGATAAAGGTCACTGGAATCTTGTCTTAGACCCACCACACCCAGCTAAAAAAGGCTCCAGCAGAGGACAGCAGATGGAGAGCAACTCAGACTTCAGATTCATTAAAGATAAGACTCAAAGGAGAGGCCTAATTTTATGTGTTACAAATGTTATGGAAATTTATAGGCCTTCCCAAAAGTGGGTGTGGGAATTTAGCACTAGAGATCTGGCTGCCCATAGGACACATCACTTCATTTGGAGGCAGCCCATCAGGCCCTATGCCAGGCTGTGGAGACTTAGGTTTCAAAAGGGGTCTCCAATATACTCAATATTATGCCTGTTCAGCAAACGGGGAATCCCCCTGCCAGGGATTAAAAAATTATCACTGTGGGAGATGGAGTTTTGAGATGGAGGCCTCATAAAAGCATGAAAACCCCCACATCAGTCTACAGAACTTAGACCCCTCTCTTCTGGCTGTAAAGAGATAAATAAATGCTAAAAAAGTTCCATCAAGTAATTAATATATCAGATCTGAGTCTCAGAAAGGACTGTTGGCTATGTTTAAATCCCAACTCCATACTATGTAGGTATAGCCACCAACCAATCAATAGTCGCCCAAGCAAAATAAATGGCTGTGGGTAAAATAAGCCTAGACTTACTTTGAGAAATTTACAGGGACAAGGCTCATGCTTACTTTCATCTACCTATCATCCCCCAGGACTACCCTTATAGGTCAGTTTGTTCTGAGGTTATACAGTCTAATCTTTCTTCCTCAGAAAGGGTCTAATACAATAGCCCCAAGGGGACCTGGCTGGCTTGCACCAGTAGACTCACAAAGTGCTTCTCTTCTGACCAGTTATAACCAACACCAAGCAGCTCCAGTGTTGGTCCCCCTATTAGTGGATGTGGGGATAGCAGGGCCAGCGGCCGTTAAAGCCTCTGATTTAGTGATAGATGATAAAAACTTTAAGGAGCTGAGTGCCCAAATAGATGCTGACCTAGGACATTTAAAAACTTCATCTCCTATTTAAAGGAGCAGGTAGATTCCCTTGCTAAAGTGATCTTACAAAATAGAAGAATGTTAAATTTGTTGTTCATGAAGCAAGGGAGATTGTGTATGGCCTTAGGGGAAACATATTGTTTTTAGGCTAAATAAATCAGAAGTTATGAAAAAAAGAAAAAAAAAAAAGCTTAACATGGGTTAAAAACAACCTTAAAAAAGAAAGAAGAGGCCGGGCGTGGTGCCGCACGCTTGTAATCCCAGCATTCGGGAGGCTGAGACCGGAGGATCCAGGTTCGCGGCCAGCCTCAGCTACCTAGTGAGGCATTCCGCAACTTAGTGAGACCCGGTTTCAAAATAAAGAATAAAAAATAGGGCTGGGGATGTAGCTCGGAGGTAGAATGCCCCTGAGTTCAATCCCCAGTACCGCCAAAAAAAAAAAAAAAAAAAAGAAAGAAGAAAGGTGCCATCACAAGTCTGATAATTGGTAT